>JACCPG010003791.1:0-15985 GCA_016069955.1 Drepana arcuata
AATACGTCTTAATTAAAACGCACCGCCAAAGTTACCTTACGCTCTACATCATTATTTAATTATGAGTTACGCGTTAAGATCGATACCTACCTGTGCAGTGTTGATATTATTCTATCTCCAGACTTGTAACATAATTAGATTGGCTCATAAATTATTATGTGATTGGCAGTTTCTTACATGTATATACCATCCATGTCAAATCAATTGGACACTCAAGAATGGAAACGTCATGCGTAGTCAAAACTGGCGAACATTTATGATAAGACTGATGTGAACTGGTGCTCTCTGCCTACCGTTTGATCGGCGTGCTGATGTGTTGTTTCCTATTCGGGTCTAGTTCATAATGTAACGTTCTTTTCGCTGGAGATATATTTAAGGGCCTCTGTGACAGCTGTTTACTTATTTTCTATTAGTAACAAACCGCAAGGCTAAAATTGACGAACACGATCCCCCATTTAAATGAAACATCATTTTATTTCTCCTAAAAATATCAACTTTTAGCCCTCCTACCCCATTATAAATGAAAATAGCATTTGCGTACATTAAATTATGAATAAATTACTCGTTCCCAATGGAACTGCATCTTAATGATGCACTGTATAATGTTCAAAGTTAATAAATAAAAACAGAAAGAGATAAAATAACGACGCATCAACGTCATCACGATATGTATATTACTCAATTATCAAATTTATTTGATAATAAAAGGTGCCGTATTATTCTATAAGAGCCGTGGTAGCGTGGTTTGGGTACTCGCATGCATCGCAAATATTGCAAGTTCGAACCCCGACTGCAACAATGAGTTTCCCTTTCTTAAGTGATTAAACCTAATATACCTCTGGCGGAAAGTGGGTGTGTGGGTATTACCTATACACCTCTGCCTACCCCTTCGGGGACCCTTGTGGGAAGGCGTGAGGATATATTATTTATAGGATATAATATTATATATATTATATAAGTGATTAATCACGATGACCTTTAAGGTGAAAGAAAAAAAGCTTACGCGTGAGAAGAATTTCAAGGAAGTACGCTTTATCGTGCTTGAGACCT
Source organism: Drepana arcuata (assembly GCA_016069955.1). Lineage (NCBI taxonomy): Eukaryota > Metazoa > Arthropoda > Insecta > Lepidoptera > Drepanidae > Drepana > Drepana arcuata. The sequence continues at coordinate 1,051 of JACCPG010003791.1, forward strand.
AGCGTGGACGCGCTTGTTTGTCTATCGTCATGTCGTATTGGCAGCTAAGTTTCTTCTTCCTATAATTATATCTTCTTATCTTTAATTATTTCTTTGGAAAAAAGATGGGTAGTAATACACTATTGTCTTTTGAAGTTTTGCGTAACGAGTAATGTAATGAGTAACATAACTTTTATGTATATATGACTAAAAACTAGTTACTTATCTTTTGTAGAGTTTTTCCTGGTCTTCTTTTATATAACCTGTAGTTATATTGATTGATATGAATATATATATCTACTATAGTAGATAGTATACTATCTACCTGAAAATCAAGACATCGATGAGCATTACTGCTAACCAGTGCCACTGTCATCAGTTAATACACGACTTACAAATTTATTTAGCATCGGCTAATGCTTCTTTATTAGCTAACAAAAGCTTATAATATTTTATGATATAATTATAGGTCAAGATAAATGTGATAGTCGGCTTGCAGAATTTACCGCGACTTGTCACGCTAACAATAGGCTGGTCGGTACGCACTTGCATCTTGCCGCGTTCATTTTGCTCTCACAACGTTCCTGCAAGTCTAGACATAATATTTCCAGAACAATAATGGACGTAGCATGTAATTTGAAATGCTTTATAAGTTGTTCTGAGTCGGGCGTCGTCCAATGTTTCCGGGTGTCTATAGTGATACTTGGATAGTTTTTTTACACATACATACATAATTTGGACGTCAAAATGGTCCCTGAAGAGAAAGACGGAAATGTATAGACACCCACATTTCTTCGCAGTTATATTAATAAGTGTCAATGTGACAGATAGTGTGTGCTAGCGTCTCTCAAAACATTACGCATGTCTTTGAATTTCTGAACAGAAGGTTTCTCCAATGTGGTTTTCTTTACTGTAGGAATCATAGGGTTACGAAAAACTGCGTTAGTATAAAAAATATATTTAAAAAGTTATTCGTTATGCGAACGACTTTACAAATAATCTACGTATTCAATTTGAAAAAATATTATGAAGCATTGACTCTTTATATATAAGTAAAATAATCAACTGATCCATAAACAAAAAGTAAACGAGAACGTGAAGCTAAAAATGCATACTCAAATTTGTTAATTCTCGAAAAGGTTTAAGTAGTCATGGAACTCGATGAACCGAAAGATCAATACATATAAAAAGTCATTTTCTCTGAAGGCAAATATGTGAGTCTATTAAAACAAAACACCAACCGCACTCATTTCCAATTCGAGAGGGCGAATAGGCCGTAGCTCCTTAGCATTCACAAGGCGGACGCGCGCGGTAGGTGTACTTAATCTGAATTATTCCTCTACCGAATGACAGAATGTCTAACCGAGGACGACGCTCGCAAAAAACAATAAGTTGAACACCTACTATAAAGGGAGAAGTTTACAGTAACGAGAACTCTTTGTTTGGTGCGGAATATTAAAATGGCAGGATGTCTTTCGAGTTGTACCGCCTCGCAGGCAGATCGCGAATATTTAACCGCTTGACTCATTTTACATCAAATAAGTAGCATTTCGGACAGGATGACTGACTAAAACGCGCGTGATTCACGGAATAATATTGTTTATTAAAATATGAGCGGAAATTTCTACTTCGAGAGAGGAAAGACCCTTACATTTATTGCATACAAATGAACGTGCGCGCTTAAAATCGAATAAAGTGACTATTTACTCGAGATTTTATAGCTTGCCACTGATTTATGGCGCCTTATTAACAGAATGTAAATGCTGCCTACGCTTAGTTGTTTTGAATAAGTAGAAACACGTAACGAATACCGCAAAATACGCACTATCTTCGCGACCAGTCGCGATAAATTCCCTTTGCCCACGTTTGCGTTTGCTGGGAGCGTAATTATCTTGAATTAAGCAAGTCATTACAGGACGGGCTAACGAAGTCGCCTCGTCCTTTGCAATCGCCATAACCGGAAGGTTCAGTTTCGCCCCCGAATACATTGCGACGTCTCACAATCGTTAACTTAACACTGCCGCGAACAGAACACCATTTCGTAACTATACTTAATTCCTCGCTGTCAAGTAATGACCATCATCGTACATTCAGATGATAAACTAATTAGGTTGCGTGCATGAACGAAACGATTCTTCTGAGAAGTAATTTATGCCACAATGTAGCTTGTTCTGAGTAGGTATGTGCTTATTGAGTCTGGCGTGTGGCAGTGACGGGCACCTTGCACTCTAACCAATCCAGTCTTGGAGACTCATCTAAATATAGAGAAATATGTGCCGACATGATTATGGGCGAGAGCGGTTTTCTGTGGGTACACGTTTTAGTTCACACCTGCGGTCACCAGTTATGAGCTCTCTTGTAACCGTCGCCGCTAGACGCCCTATGTTGTACACACAAACATTTGTTCACGTATTATGAGCAAGCACGCCTGCTTCTAAACCACGACAAATCGTAATGCCCATTAAGGTTCGGTAATGAAATCATTTATATTTCACGACTCCTACTAAGATGTCGACACATTTATCTTTCTTGGGCATTAACGCGCTAAAATCGCGTCGTGTCTCTGTCGCCATAAATCATTATCATCAAACAGTACTCGAGGCTAGCGGCGCCGGCTTTCATCGGACGCTTTCAATCTGGTTCCTTTATTTCATTATACAATGAGTAATTCACTCGCCTACCATTCACTCACTTTTCGGTAAACATTCCCTGAAATTGGGAATAAATTCCCATCTAAAATGTCGGCACCGAAGCGTTCTGGGATGTAGCCTTTGGTAACAATGACGACGCGACAATCTTATGAAGATGTTCACTTGGTTTTGTTTGGGGTACAATAGTTTTATTTAGCTACGAGCCCACTGCCCACACGCCTCGGTTAATGGTCACGATTGTATGAAGATGTAAAAATGAATGGTCTGGCTTATAAAAGGCTAATAATAAGTTCTCATGCGGACGGGATGGTTGGCTATTGTTCGGCTTTTGGTATATCTGAGAAGCCTCATATATAATGGGGTAGGTGTCAAACAGCGGGCAGGTGTACGGCCGGGAATAAATGGTCATAATTTGAGTTCGCAGCTGCCCGTCAAGCATCGACTCGAACTTACCGGACAGCGTCCTTTTGTAACGTAGAATTCCACAACGATATTATTACCATCATTATTTTTAATTTGAACCTATTCGGTATGCTTCGCGTATAATTTTATTGTACTGAGATGAGATAATAATTGATTTTAATTACCGTATCTATGTAATGTTCAATTTGCATGTAATGTTAATTAACTTGAGACAACCGGCTCGCCATCTGCTACACTGCCACCTTGATATATCTGCTACCCCTTCGTGGACTCTTTGAGGCAGGATGAAAATTATATTTCATCAGTTGCTAAATGGTAACACAGAATAGGATTTACATACATACATATCATCACGCCAAGTCCCTAACGGGGTAGGCAGAGAGTATAGAGCGCCAGTTCTCTCTAGACTTACATACCTCTTTCGCTTCGTCCACATTCATCAGTCTCTTCATACATGCTCGTCGGTTTCGAGTACTATTAACGTTCCCGTCCTTCAAAGTCCGATCTATTTGATCCAGGTAGTTGGAACGTGGCCTTCCTCTGCCTCTTCTTGCACACACTTGTATTTCTGCTTTTGCTTTGTATATCTGTTTCGTCAATCTTTCTTCACTCATCCTTTTTATGTGTTCAAACCAACGTAACATGCCTTTCCTATTCTTCATCTTTACGTAAAGATGAAGAATAGGATTTATATTTTTAAAATATTTGTACATTAAAACTTTCTGGTAAGCGTAATATGAATCAACACAAGAACTTTCATTCACCGCACGCCATCTTAAAATAAACTCCAATCAAGCAAGCGCTCCCGAAATCAAATTTACTATTAATTAATCAAAATCTGACGTTTTAATAATTTTGTTTCAACAACACTGTAGTAAGAACAGAACCAAGAACCCCGCTGGGATAGACTCGAGGGCATTTTCATACTGAAATCCTTTATTACCATTAAGAAAAATCTTAGCCGGCACGCGCGCTCTGCCGCACCCAATGCTAATCTCTTCTGAATAAAACATTAGATTCTCGATAACGCACTATTAGGGTTAAGTCGCGTTTAATACAGCTTTCTATTACGGAACAATATGAAGCAAGTTTGCCTTAGCATCACGAGATTTCAGTAATCTCATCGCACACGCGCTTAATGGTCTACGCTGCCGGCGTGCACTTAATTAAATCTTAATAAAAAGGCGCTTTCAATACCAGTTGTACAATTATAACAGTAGGTAGGGGAATACGTAATGTTTAGATAAGGGAAAGTGTATGCCCGCGTCTTGCTGCTTTTTGGATGCGGAGTAGAGGGAGGTAACACAGTACATTGTATAATCACATGGCTCCTCAGGGCTTTATTGTTATGGGACTAATATGGGGGTAAATCAGAGGAAATTACTCGCGATCTCAGTTAGTTAAATACGATTATATTGATTTTGTGGCGCTGAGCTCATGTAATAATGTTTAAGACAATATTGGATGTTTGGTATTGTTTGCTCAAGCTGGCATCTGCGGCATTATAATGAGCTATATTGACTGTATATTATATATCGGGTATGATATGTGAGTAATAAAAAAAATCTTTGTTTCTTTATGGTCGCGGCTTACCTGAATAATTAAGCACGATATGTATGAAGGGTGCGTTAATTTATTGATAGATAGGCGGAGTGTCGCTCGCACAATCTCAGGGTATCAATTAGATCGCCCACTTACGTATCGTAAACCTTCTAAAAGTCAAGACTTCATTTCTCGATCAATTTGCTTTATCGTCCTATAGCTCTTATCGCCGTATAAAATATTTACAGCGCCTATAAAAGCCTTTCAAACTAAAATAACAAAGCTTATAACTGTGCTAGTGATACTTAAATATTTCAAAGTCACTACGTATATAATTTCCTTTTATCTGAATGATGCACTTTCTGTAGGCACATATCTAAATATGGCTTTATATTTTTCCACTTCATTAAGAGCTATCTTGGTTGAGAATGTATAGTAGATAAATTAATGCATTTAGATTCAACGCTGTTCTTATATATGCGATAAAAGAAAACATAAACACCGAGCCGAGTGCTTTATGAGGTAGGTAGAATAGTGCGCCTTTCTCTGTAAACTTCCGAAACTTAGGATTCTTGCATACATTTGTGCAATTGCAAATACTCTCGGCTCTTAACATTTCCACCCTGGATGCCGAACGTTGTACACTTTCATTTTCATTTTGTAGATAAGTATAATATGAAAATATCATATTCTGTACTGTTAAATGATTTCACGCTGTAATAATTATTTTTAAGAAGAATTCACTCCGTTGTCACAAAATCTGTGCCTTAAGTTTTAAACGCGACTCCTTGTGTCAAATGTCAATTGACTGATCTGAACTGATCATCGAGCATGCGATATATTTGATAATTGACGTATAAATTATAAAAAAATCGCAACAGTGTATATATTCCCACAAGTAGTAGTTAGTAGTAGTAGGTAGTTAGTTATCTAAGGGTAACTTAAGGAGAAGCACCTGAAAAATCACCAGCGAATAGAGTGTATATGTCCGAGGGGGGGGGGGGTATGTACGATTCCTACTCTCTAAAACCCCTCAGTGGTCATCCTCTGTACATATAGTATGTCGGTATCTATACCTACCCACCCGTACGGGTCTGTTGTGGTAAGACGTGAAGATTGAAGTTGAATTAATCGTAATAATGTATATCAGTTGAACCTAAATTGTGTATAAGTTATAGCGCAAACAAACAACAACAGGTCCCAGTGAATATCAAACTACAATAATACACGCAAAGTAATCACTAGCAAACTTTGAAATTAAACGAAATCAATTTATTAACTAAACAGTAGCATCGTCAGAGCTGTTTATTAAAACAACATGCTGGTTAAACAACGAAGATCTTCGCTTGCACAGCAAAGTATTTCATTTGTAGTTTGCGCCTCTTATTGATATTCCGGCAGCATCGCGCGAGATATCATCGGGTGGATATAAAACTTTACGTGATCTAAGGCTGGGGTGCCACTGACAGAGGGGCGACAGGCTGATCTTCATATGTCCAGTGTACATAGTATTATTGACTTTCGATATTCAGGTATTGTATGTGTCTATATTTTCTGTAACCCAAAAGTAAGATAAATAGTGTAGCCCGCATATTTGCTCGATAAGATTATAGGTTACTTCTGAGTAAACACAACTTTACAAATCTGGTGTAATATTTCCATTAGAAACCATTTGTTTTAAGGCCCAGTCAAATAAATATTATTTTCATTAATTCAATACAATAATTATCTATTATGATATTGTTTAAGATATTTTAGTTTACGTTTAGTTTTAGTTACGTTTGCACAAACTCTCACCTTAATCAATAAGAATTAGTATTAAGTAATAACAGTCATGTTTGTGGAGGTATATTTCATAGAAATCGTCGTTAGTTATTAGCTCGATACATAGTTACCTTAAAATGAACAATACCGCAGAGGTAGTACCACTACACCGGGTCTATAGCCTCAAGGCTTTGGCTTCAAAAGCATATCTTCGTAGATCCTTACTTGTTGTCTGTCTGTTTGTTTTAATTGACGCCGAGAAGGCGTTTACATTTGCATTAACTTCGCCCACGCAGTGCCGTGTTTAATAATTTTGTATCGTACTTTACGAATGACAGACGCAATTATGTTGTTAAGTTGTCTTATTCATTTTGAGAACATAATTCATAATTATTGATCTTTGTTGTGTAATTATAATGCTTATAAATGTCGTCAGTCGTTGGTAGACGTACTTAGACAACTTATTAACGCAAACGATTAGATTTATGAGTGTACTTTTAAAATACTAAATGCTGTTGATAATTTCGTTGGTATTTATACAGATTTGGTGTTTTTGCTGATCACATACGAATGTCTATTTTACTTCATATTAACACATTCAAATAGTCAATATTGTACAGTCTTTAAACACTCGGCTTTAGGTATTTTGTCAGTCTTCCTTAAGAATGCTTATTATTTTAGATATTATATTTCCCTATCTCTTTTAAAATTCTAGAGTGCCTAGACTTTTTTAGAAATATCCCGCCAATCTCTACCGCTTCAGCTTGCACTTGGAACACGCAACAGTGCAGTAGTAGGCAGGCCGCATCACGATTCGGTCGTGGGCGGTGCAGCCCTGTCCTGAGTGAGGGTGGCCAACAATGTTAAATGTGCTTTGTTTGTTTAACACATCCTGCTTCGCGAACTTCTACCACGATTAGTATTTAATTTAGAACCTGTCGAGTGATAGTTCGTTACTTATCTGCTAAAGTCGGCTAAAGATTCAAAAGCTGAGGTTAATCTGACGGTACAGATTGAAATGAGCTTAGAGTTAACTGTTGTTTCGATGTGTAAGTACTTAACGTTTGCCTAGACATCCTAGACAGACAATTATGACAGTCTGAATCATACATGTAATTTATTTAGGATAATATTAAGATATTATAATCTTCGTTACTTTGTGTCCTCTTTAAAAAGCATAGAAAGCTTTATATTTATACCATGTCGGCTTCTTTGACTCCCTCGTCAATAGTAGTGACTACTAACTGTACATAATTTTGTATTTTTGTGCCATTTAATATGTAGCTCTATACCGGAGTGAACAGAATTCAAATTATAAAATTCCATTAAAACTTAGAAAATAATCCTCTTAACAATGTTCGGTCGTTCGACCCCGAAGATGTACATCCAAGAAGGAGAAAACTTTTTCACATCCTCACGTGTTTTTTATTTGGAGTGTGCATCAGCTGGTTAAAACGACAAAGGGCAAGTTCGAGTCCACACCTTAAATTTAAGAGTAACTGATGAATGTCCCTCCATCCTCATGGTCGAATGAGACCTAAAACGTTATTTATTTCAAATGGTCCCTACTTTAGACTTAAGTAAGGATTAGTCACAACTGTTAGTCCTATTACTCATAGATAGCATGTATCACGCATATAAAACATTTCAGTGAAACTGACCACACCGGATCTTATGCTAAAGGGGGAATACTCGAGTATGTATGTCTTTGTAAATTGTATGTAAATATGTGGACACCTGCTGAATATATTTGTGTAAGCGGGTCCACAAGGCGTGTTTGTGAATGTTCAATGGAGTGCACTTGGTTCTGTAAACCTATTAATATGGATATACTATGATGCGTCGAAGTATTATGTAAATTGCTCTGAGATTATGGAATATTTGGGCTGATTGCGTCCCGCCAATGGTTCTGGAAATGGCGTTGTTTATGTCTTATCCATATTAAGGCAAACCATTCGCAAACAAGACCTTTATTCCAAATACATACATATTGAAATGTTTTTTACAAATGTACCTACATTTATAATAATTTGGTGGTTAAGCTCACTTTATTTTTGCATAAATAAATAATTTATGAACTATTACGTGATTAAAGTAACTTGATGTGTTATATTAAAATACATTTATATTAGAGAAGCGAATGCAAAGGACGGTTCATTAGCAACATTTTCTAATAAACACAGCTCGTTCGGTCTGAAATAAATTTATAGTTGGGTCTATTTATTATTGTTATTCCAACAAAGCCCTAAACTTTGGGTTTCGCGTACAATAGAACGTAATGACTCGACATATTAAATGCACAAAGGTTCCTTTTTGCCTCCTGATCCACTTAAATGTTGTAAAAAACATTCCATATCTACAAGGTTATCACTATACAGATACATGATATACTCATGTAAAATATTATAGGCTTAATAAAATACATTCATGTAATGACTATAAAGCCCACAATCTTGTTAAGTAAGTCCATGGCCGTACAAGTATAATGATACCTAATGACAACGTATTTTTTTATCAAGCATTTTCATCTAAGCAGCGCTACAACTCGCCGATTCGATTATCGTAATACAAGAAAAAAGTTTTTAACTTATCGCCGCTGTCAGTAACACTAATCTTGCATCTCATGGAATGTCTGCGTGGTGACGTTGTGTAATAGACAGACGAATTATTAGCCGTTAATGCCGTGTCGTAACATTTTAGTGGTTTACAACCCAGCCACTTAGGACGAAGACTCAAATTACCTAGTGGACGTCCTAACACAACGCTGTTTGAGCATACTTTTAAGAAACAAGAAGCTTATTAGATTGTATAGCGATGAAAAGCTTTTTATATTAAACTTTTTGTTAGAAACTGCCATAACAATACATTTTAATTTTTGTTAAAATTTTCACATAAATTTGACGATTTGATTTTACCTTTGCAGTGATACCTCTGTTATGTAAGAATTTAAAATGTACTTGATCAAGCACTATCATATAGTTGTTCAGTGTACTCAAGTGTAGTTAGGCTAGCTCAAGACGAAAACTTTAAGTCACTCGGTCGCCCTAGCTAGACAAGAGCCGAATAGTCCGAATCAAATAACATCTCGACAGCACCGCACATGTGTCTTTGATTCGAACTAGTCCGAGACATATAATTTGTTACCGATAGTAATTCTCAGACAAAATGACCGGGATTACCGTTACTGTATCAGTTGATGACCAGATAAAAATCTATTAATAATATTCGGCCAGTGCCGACGGACTGATCTGTAAATGATGAGTTCCATTTCAGATAAGATCATACTCGATATCCGAGATGATTGATGGAGGCCTGATATTACTTAAGAATTCTATTGGGTACAAACTGAGTATTGTTTTCAAGTCCATTATAGTCCCATTAGCATTTCGTTGGTAATGTTACGCCTATCTGCATCGCTCCGAGTGTAAGATCGCTTTCTAGTTACGAACACCTATTAAACTTGAACCATTATTGATTCACCGGGCATGTAGCTTCTATATCTTGATTTGTTTTGTGTTACTTATGTACTTTGTATGGAATATTACATAATAATAATAATAATATGTAATTTATTCAGTAACAAAGTTTGACATTAATTTAAACTATAGATAGACCAGAGTGTATATCTGCTTAAAAGGTAAGCATGCAATGCCTGTGTTAGAAGGCCCTGCTCTTCTTAATTACTAGTACGTTCACAGTCGTTACTAAGATGTTAACATTTTAGGTAACATAATATATCGTACCTACTTGACTGTCTGATGTCCACATAATATACATACATACATATCATCACGCCAAGTCCCTAACGGGGTAGGCAGAGAGTATAGAGCGCCATTTCTCTCTAGACTTACATACCTCTTTCGCTTCGTTCACATTCATCAGTCTCTTCATACATGCTCGTCGGTTTCGAGTACTCTTAACGTTCCCGTCCTTCATCATAATATAAAAATTAAAATATATATATGAACAAATATATAACATAACTACATTTTTTTAACTCAGTATGATTTTATGTATCTTTAGCTATGGGTACACAATATGAACGATGTTAAACCAAAATGTAACACTTTTACCAAAACAATATTACGCCTACATTACGAACCCTTTATTTTATTTGACTTTTAACTTAACATACATTTGTAGTCCAGGTGTTCACAAGATAAGAATAAACAATAACCATTCTAATCATGTAACAGATCCGTTTGATTTTGCCAAGTCATGTTGTGTACAGAGATTTATATTGTTAACGTGGTACAATGAAAAACAAATGAATTTAAATGATTTCGGGTCCGTGGGTGGAGGATAACGAACCTTACATAAAGATAATTGTACAATAGGAACCACACGAAAACAGCTTCTTCATTATATGAAGTGAGTCAGTTCAACGCTATATGGGGTGCCCAAACAAACAGACCACATCTATTATTATAATATGTATAAATGAAATATTATTAAATTACTAAAAAGCCGTGGTGGCCGACGAAGTAGTTCTTGCCTGCAACACAAATATTGCCTGTTCGAATCCCGAAGTACAGTAATTAGTCTCACCAAGAGCTTTACGGTAAAGGAAAACATCGATAGGAAACCTGCATACGTTCGAGAAGAAATTCAAAGGCGTATGTATATCTATAGTTTGTGCTTGAGTAACGGCGATGGACTACCTACACACCTCTACACCTAGCCCTTCGGGGACCCTTGTGCGAAGGCGTATAGACGACCGTCTGGTCTAGTGGTTAGAGCTCCTGACTGCGAAACTTGAGGTCGCGGGTTCGAATCCCGCTAAGGGCAGATGTTTGTGTGATGAACGCGAATATTTGTACCTTAGTCTTGAATGTCCTATGTATTTAAGTATATATCTATCTATATAAGTACATATATCGTTGTCTAGTTACCATAACACAAGCTTTGCTTAATTTGGGACTAGGTCAATTTGTGTGGAATTGTCCCAGGTATTTATTATTATATATGTATATATACTAACAAAGAGAAATAAAACATTTACAAAAGTAACAATTTAGCATCAAGTTATGATAAAATAACAAAAGAATAAATTCAGGAGTAGTGCTCAGTCCATTAAACATAATCCAAATTACGTCTTTATAAAAAAGGCACTTCTTCACTTAAAGTGTTTTAGTTTTTATTATTCTCTTGGCTTAAATAAATTTATTTAAGCAAAAACACTGGATAATTATCTTGTTTCTTAGGGCATTATGTAGTATGATAGTATACTTTTTGTGTGGCTATTAAGTAAATTTAATGTGACATCTATTTTCGTAAACATTTTTGTGGTATCGTGGCGGGTATCATAAGAATGAAGCATTCGCGGTTTTTATTATCAAGCTTCATTAAATAAATGTCGTATAGAAAATAAACTAAATTGGACAGGCTTGACTTTTATTTTTAATTCAGATGTGAAAATAAAGTTCTACTTAAAGCGAACTCAAAATAAGAATTCTACTCTTTATTTTTCATCGACAATGCTATAAATACTCCATCTAAACATTTTTTTGCATTATTCCTATATTTATTTATAAAAAAAAAACATTTTTACATATAATATACTCTAATACGTCTCACCACATGCATTCTCAAAGGGGTATGCAGGTGTGTGCTATCTAATATAGCTTAACGCTTTTGAATTAAACACTTTACCACCGCTCCTAATAAAGTTATCATAATACTTAAAAATAAGAGCCGTGGTGGCCGAGTGGTTCGAGCAGTTGCCTGCGACGCAAAGGTCGCAAGTTCGAATCCCGACTGTACCAATGAGTTTTTCTAAACTTAAGTACAGTGATTAGTCACACCACGAGCTTTACGGTGAAGGAAAACATCGAGGAAACCTGCATACGTCTGAGAAGAAATTCAAAGGCGTATGTATAGTCGTGCTGGAGTAACGGCGATGGACTCGCCATCTGTCACGTTGGCACCTAATATACCTCTGGCGGAAAGTGGGTGTGTGGGTATTACCTATACACCTCTGCCTACCCCTTCGGGGACCCTTGTGGGAAGGCGTGAGGATATATTATTATTATTATATAAAAATAATGTTCTAGCGTGTATTAAAATTGCTGCATTACCGCTACAGGTACGGCACGATATCCCTGCGGCTATCGAAATAACTACTATCATTTCGTTAATAGAGGTAAATTAATTAAAGGTACCAAAACTCGAAGGTTCTAATGACCCAAATGGGTTACACACGTAGTCTTGTACGCCATTAATTGATCCGAATAAAAAGTTTTCGACGTCGAGGAAGAAAAAAGGATTATGTTAAGCGGTAGACCACACAGGCTTGCATCCCTATTAATACCAAGCACGTTTATTTAAAGCTCGGTTGAATTGTAATTTTGTATTCTAGGAATCTTTACAATATCGTACAGCTACAAAGAGGACAAGTCTAGCTAGATTATCTTTTATGTATACTAAATGTATATTACAATGTATAATACACATATATTTATGAATGTGACGGTTTTAACGAACGGCTAAATGGCATGGCATACAGATTATTAGCCGGTGTTAAGACTCTCTTTATACTATGGTCAAGATTTACATTACGGTTTTATGTGAATTCATATGTGAGTATGTGTGATGTGAAAAAAAGTAAAAGAAAGTTAGCAAGAAGGTGCAAGTGAGAGCGAGAGAACTTTTATTGATATTGCAAATTGAATATAAATAATATACACGGATGATCTGAAAAGCGACATTTAGTGTCAACTAAAAATCTAGGTCTTAACCTACCTCTGGCGGAAAGAGGGTGTGTGGGTATTCCTGTACACCTCTACCTACCCCATCGGGGACCATTGTCGGAAGGTGTGATGTTATTATTATTGTTATTTATGATAAATCTCGCTATTGAGAGCTTTTTTCAAAAACGTATGTAGGTTTCCTCTATCTCGTATAAAATTATGCACACGGAGTCGCGGGAAATGATTACTTGAAATACTTTATAATCATCATCATACATTTAAGAGCAGGGTACTTCTCGGCTTCTCTGATGCAATTCCTTCTAATTGGTTCTATCCAGCGCAATCTCTTTAACCTCCCTATACGTCATTAGATATACTTTATCTTTGATCTAATATTCTGATATTTGTATGAGTATTTTACGTAACTACCCTAAAGCTGTTTGGGTGGTTTTATTATACAATTTGCTCGTTCAATAATATGATAATAATATTTTATGAACCTTGTCACAAACATTTATCCAAATGTATACATGTTTGCCAGTGGAAAGACTACCCTAAACTTTACGCGCTATAAATATCAATATGAGAAATTATGCAAATATTTATTCAAATATACGAAAGTCCGGTTTTAGTTTATCCTTTTAACCATAATCTCACCGTGTGGTGTACAAGTCAAACAATGATAACTTCTACAGAAAACCCACGTGCGTGTTCTTTGAAATGAATCGCTGGGCGGCGTGAACAAGTATCCGTTGACTGATCTGCATATATCAGGCACACATTTTACATACACGTTTCTGAGCGTGAATGCATTTTAAACTTTAGCTTCTACGCCTTAGAATTTAGATGCACAATTATGAAACGTAAATAAATTCGACTAACGTGATATTTATTCGACAGTTTTTTTCGTTTATCAGCAATATAAAAATATTCTATTGTGAACGCATACAATAGGTGAGACGAGTCAATTTAGTTAATTTATTGCCGTCATACAATGTTTGCAAATAAAGTCGTAAGCCTACGTTTCGTAGTAAGCGAGCGTTCCTAGTAAGGCAATGAAAACGGACAATAATATCTCGTTATGGGCTAGTGATGGATGGTTCGTTCCAGGTAGACGGGTGCATTTTTTTTTGTATTTAACCAAAAAAAACCTTCGGCTAAACATAAACACTTCTATTATTCCGATAACAATAGGAAGCCTGAACTGCCGTACCGAATGTGTGTCGGTTACGGCTGTTTAACATAACTAATCGTTATTTTTCTATAGCCATTAACTAGCTCATCTCATTAATAACCAGTGGGGCAGGAATGCATTCATACTCGTTTTATTGGTAGCAGAGATCGCTTTGGTATCGATTCGTGTTACACATCATGTGCCGTTACACAGAGCTTCAGGCAGAGGTGCAACCACGCCCTTATTTGGAATATCTTAGCATATATCCCCACGCTTTCCCACAAGGGTCCCCGTAAGGGTAGGCAGAGGTGTTTAGGTAGTACCCACACACCTACTTTCAGCCAGAGATATATTTTAATAATTATATTTTCTCATATCTTAATATATATATTTCTTCTGTTCGTGTGTTTGTCACCAAACTTTTCTCAATTTGGATGAAATTTTGTGTGTGCTTGAGTGGGATGGTTTTGAGGATGATGAAAAACTCAATAACGCAATGTAACTCATCGTAGTGATAAGTGACAAGACATTCTTGAAGACGTATTGTGGTTGTATATTGTGTAATCTTAGCAGGACCCTTCCAAATCAAACGGGTTTCATAACTTTACATGTAGTGAGTTGTGGAAAAATGGCTATAGTATTTTTATAAGTTCATAAAATTAAATTGCTTACTTAAAAAAGGGAACGTAAGTAGTATGTACTATATAGGTTTT
>JACCPG010003798.1:0-51023 GCA_016069955.1 Drepana arcuata
CTAATATACCTCTGGCGGAAAGTGGATGTGTGGGTATTACCTATACACCTCTGCCTACCCCTTCGGGGACCCTTGTGGGAGGGCGTGAGGATATATATTTAATATAATGTAACACCAAATATGGGCTAAATTGTCTCACTGTGAATGGTCACATTTAAATCAAAATATAAATTCCGAAATGTGAATAATTAAGCCATAAAGCTAAGTTTATGTTTGTACGGTGCAGATTTTCATTTGTATTGAAATACCAAATAAACTAGATTACCACCGCCCACAGAATAACCTTGTATTTACGGAAATAATATCGCCAAGAATAGGTAAAAATAACAGTAAAAATATTCTACTTTTATTGCTCCGTGTTCTAATTTTTCTAATTGATAAAACGCTCTATTGGGAAACCCAAATAAAGTTTCAAGGACAAGCCTACAGACAGAACTGCAGGTCTCTTTAGCTTATCATCAGTCCCTTTATACATGCTTGCCGTTTTGAGTGGGTATTCTGACTCCTAAATTCTTGATCGTTCGATAGATTTGATAATACAGTTGGTAGCTGGAGCGTGGTGACCAAGTCTCTAGTCTTGCCTCTCTTTCGTCAATCTCTTCATACAAGCTCGCCCGATTCGAGTACTTTTAACGTTCCCGTCCTAGAGTGTCCGATCGATTTGATCTAGGCAGTTGGAAAGTGGTCTTACTCTACCTCTTCTTGCATACACTTTCGCCTTATATATCTGTTTCGTCAATCTTTCTTCACTCATCCTTACTATATGTCCAAACCAACGTAACATGCACCAAATAACTAACATGAATAAATATGTGTTTCTCTAAGTCGAAGATATGCATATAAATATTTTTTATTCAAAATGAGATAAGTAAATGCATGTCAAACGCCCCCTTAATCCGACCTTCGAGCTTATTACTTCGAGTACATACTCGTTGGCTAAGGCAAGGCACTGTTAGGGGCGTGGCAAACACTGCGCCCCGGACAGCAACCAGTGGTAAGAACAAACCCATGACATCTGATGAGCCCCACCCATTTCTTATCGTGTATTTTGATATTTAATTCTACAACTATTTCGAAATTGTATACACAAGTAGATTTATATGTGGGCTAGTTACTCCTATTCGAAAGTGCAAGGTGAATGAGCTACGCCCCATTGGAGTTCTGAGTTACTTTGAAACATAGATGTTTGATAACAGTTGGATTTGATTAGATTTTTAATCTGTTTCTTTTTGCTGATAATTGAAATCGACAAAAAGTTGTCTGTTTATTTGTAAGCCGTAATAATCCCTGGAATGGCTTTGACGATTTTGACGGTACTTTCACGGGTGAAACAATATATGAGGAGCAAGTTGGGCAAAATTTTACAGAATATAATGTTTACTAAAGTTTTACGCGGGGTTACGCCCAAGTTTTAATAAATCTGCCAGAATGATGAACTGAATATAATCAAAATCATGTAACAATACCTCGAAGTCTAAAACGAAACATCAGTCCGTCAGTCGGCAAACATCTATAAAAAATCAAAACAATAAAAACTTGAGGTCAAGCAATCTGTTATTACGGCCCGCGGTCATTTGGCAAAAAATAATAACACACTAGCGAGTTAATTCTTTCCGGCAGTTCATGACGGTAATGTCCACTGCGATGGGCGGACAGAGCCCGGCTGATGATAGGATAAGGATGCTGCGGTGATCTATTGAGGCCGCAATAGCTGATGCCTGCACAGAACACTCTGTATAGTATTTTGTTTTTTAATTTAACATTCCAAATATAACAGAACGCTACAAGAATTATATATAATAGTAAAAAGCCTCCTATTATTATAAATGCACAAGTTTGTGAGGATGTTTCCTGCTCTTTCACGCAAAACTACTGGACAGAAGCGAACGTGGTAGATAACGAGTCAAGCACGACTATACATACGCATCTGAATTTATTTTCAAGTGTACTATGCAGGTTTTCTCGGGAATTCTTCTGTTCTGCTTTATTCGGGATTCGAACTTGCAATTTTTGCCTTGCAGGCAACTACTCGAACCAAATGGTCACCACGGCTTGTAAACATTAATTAGAAAACATATCACATCCGCTCCGCTGACAGCTTTAGCCACAGTACAATATAAATTATGACTACAAATTCTGTAAAAATTTAATGCCATTACACAGGAACATTATTTTGATGATTTCGGATGTCAAATTCGAATAGTATTTTGGTAGTAAAATTGTATGTAATTTGACCATGTCACTTCCATCCAACACAAGGTTATAATTCGGAAGGTTATTTAAAACCATGGGAATTTACACAGTTACTATGGACATGTGTGAATTTGCGTTGTCATAAAATTTCATAGTGGTTTTGTTGAAATCGAGCTATGGCAACCTTGCAATAGTTTAAAGCTTCTCAGATTTCATCTATGGCCACAAAATATCACTATAATATGTGTTGGATTGAGCCGTAATGGCGCGATATAAAAGTGTATCTAATTGCAAGATAAACATGACATTACATATGTATCCTTTTAAATATTTTAGCACTTTTGAGGACATTATTTAGCCAATCAAATACCCCTGCAATTAAGCACTAAACGGCTTTCCGTTTAGTGTCTTTACATAGAGTATTATATCCACAGGATATTCTAATGACCAACCAATAATATCAAAAGACACACCCAACTGAAGTACCTTCTAAGCAGTGCCTTGTGGGAACCGAAACCAGTTATAGACACTTGCTTAAAGTTTGTACTGCCATATTTCGTCAATATGTACTCTATAAAATGCCGTGGCAGAATCATAAATTGTTTACGAGTACATATACTTAAATGTGGGAAATGCCTGTAGCAACAGATATATAGCTATTAATTATACATAAATGAAAAAAGAAATTATATATATATATATATATATATATATATATATATATATATATATATATTACGATGAAAACTGAGGATAACTCGCTTAAATACGAATTAATATTGTACTTTAAGTCTGGGTAAGTAAGTACTACCTATATACCTCTGCCTATCCCTTTTGGGACCCTTGTGGCAAGGCGTGAGGATATATACTTTAAGTCTGCGAGCAGGAATCCTGCATACATTTGACATTAGAGGCGTATGAGAAGTTATGCGTGACAAAATTCGATCGACTCGCTATCTGTCATGTTAGGTGACACCCATGTTAATACACCTCCTATCCACTCCACCTTCTCATTACTTCTGCTACGAGAATGATTTCTAGAACCGTTGGGAAACGTAAATAACGCATTTACTTATCTTACTAATATAATGAATGCGAAAGTTGGAGGATGCGTGATCGTCTTTCGAGCAAAAACTACTGATCGGAATACAATTGAATTCGCAACAGAGATTATTTATTAGTTGGATTAACACATATGAGAGAGGAAGGGGCATAACGGGTTTCCCGTTCGAATTTGGAGCTGCCCGACTGGGGCAGGACCTCCACCTTATAGAAGTCCGTAACCAAATAACATTTTTTTTTATGTTGTGTTCCTACGCGCTGAATAAGGTTTCCAGTAATGAGCTCCTTGGGGAGGGGGGAGGATTGTTACATTATGTTGGAAGCAGATGCTGCCAACACACTGTAACTCTCCGAACACAGAGTGGCAACGCACAAGTGATACTTCGGTATCGTGAGCGTAAATAGGCTACGGTAACCGTTTCCCATCAGGTGGGCCGTATGCTTGTTTGCCACTCTTGTTGTATAAAAACAGGTTATTATTTATTCTAGAAAAATCTATTGCATGGGTGAAACTACGGGCAAAGCTAATATGTCGATCTAAGCATATAATTTGGTGGAGTATGAAATCTACACCGACTATAGGATTGTTCAACGAATTACATCAAAATAACAGAACGGTAATCGCTTAGAACAAAGAGGTAACCTTGCATACGTATTAACAAAGGTATGAATAAATACACACCTTATTATTACACGATTAACATACACTGCAGGCTATATTAGAGGGCTACAAATATTGTATTGTTGAGAAGCGAACACACATAATTTTGAGAGACTTTGGTAGCAAACATTGTTATGGTAGATGTAAGTTGATATGTATTCAATACAAAAATAAATTAAAATTCAAAGGCGTGGCAGTTACGGTATCACTTTGACAACAAAGAGATAATAAATATATGCAAAGTATACTGTCAGTTAATAACTCGATGTAGATATATCTCAATAGATGGCATTGAGGGTGACTAAGAAATACTCAGCAGATCGATAAAGAACTTATTGAATGTATCCTAATTTGATGTTATCGTGGAATGCAGTTTATCAAGAAACAACATAATCCGATTTAATATTCACATGTCAAGATTGGTGATTGTTTCAGAACGGAAGAATGTACACTTTATATATATGTACGTACTAGCTGTGCCCGCGACTTCGTCCGCGTGGACGGCTTTTTTATCTTTCGTAGAAATGTTATTTTCAATAAAATGTATTCTATGTTACTTCTGATACCAACAAGAATATTTGTACAAAGTTTTATGATGATCGGTTAAGTAGTTTTTACGTGAAAGCGTAACAAACAAACTTACATTCACATTTATAATATTAGTAAAGATGTATAGTATAGAGATTATTCATTATTTCTTAATGCAAGATGATAAACAAATACAACGCCAGACAAGTTGGGTGCTATGAATGACAGGAGTTTTCAATTTGTGTGGAATTTTCCAAGGTATTATTATTATTTCTTAACTAGCTGTACCCGCGACTTCGTCGGCGTGACTTTTTTATCTTTGAAAAAAAAAAACTATTAAAAGTATCCTATGTTACTTCTAATACCTCCAAGAATATGTGTACAAAGTTTTATGATGATCGGTTAAGTAGTTTTTACGTGAAAGCGTTACAAACAAACTTACATTCACATTTATAATATTAGTAAGGATTCAGTAAGTGCCGCATGTGAGGCTGGGACACAAAATGGGGTACAACATGTAAGAATACTAACCCATATATTATATAGTAATAGAATATAGATAATACAATAATAAACCATATGAATCATCACACTGAATAATGTTTAACAATTGTGGAGCAGAGCCTAGTTCTTTTGGCGTGCTTACCATCATAAGCGCCCCAATAAAATTTATGGAAAATCTATATCATTTCGTCTCTCCTACACTCCGGGCGGGTAGACGAAGGTTTCTGCCAAAGTGATGGAAATGTCAACGTATCAAAGACGTCTTTTATACATATATTTGTATTTCTCTTCAAATTCTAACATTTAAATGTAAACTAAATTCGATTGAGCATCAATGCTCACACTACTAGGTCACTTGATCATATTGAAACTTGTTCTAAATGTTACACTATAATATTTCTTGAAGGCTAACTACTAAGCTTTCTCGATATCTAATTAAATTCTTCACTTAATTTCCATACCTACCTGCATTATTGATGGCTTAAAGCTCTCTTTCAAAACGAGTTTCAATAGTAATAATTATTGATGGCCCTCCTATATAAATGGAGCGGTTTTGTTTGCACAAATTTCCGAATATGTGTAGTGGTGCAATTCCTAATAACAAAAATTAAGTATTGTACTAACTTAATATAATATCTGCCCTCAGTGGGAATCGAACCCGCGGCCTCAAATTTCGCAGTCAGGAGTTCTAGCCATTAGACGGCCGTGTGTTTAAACTCAGTTGTATCCATCGATTCTATAATCGAGTAATGAGCGTATGCTAACGCTAGT
This sequence comes from Drepana arcuata, assembly GCA_016069955.1. Classification (NCBI taxonomy): domain Eukaryota; kingdom Metazoa; phylum Arthropoda; class Insecta; order Lepidoptera; family Drepanidae; genus Drepana; species Drepana arcuata. The sequence continues at coordinate 5,720 of JACCPG010003798.1, forward strand.
CCGAGGATGCAGTCTATTATTTCCACTAGATTACAGTTCAAGGGGATATCGATTACGTTATTACATCGATCATAAGGTGTATCGGAGATGGTGTAATACAATCAAGTATAAACATTTTTGTATTGTTACTAGCGGTCCGTCCTGGCTTCGCACGGGAGGACGTAGGCTATATTTTCTTTTAGCCTATGTCGCTCAGGGTGAATGGAGCTTTACAATGGTGGAAGAGTTTTTCAAATCGGTCCAGTACTTTTGAGCTAATTCGCTACAAACATACACGCACACACAAAAATGCAAATCTTTCCTCTTTATATATCTATCTAATATTAGTATAGATTATATTAGTCGGCCATCTGGTCAGAGATAAAATATTATTGAAAAGAGACTGATGAATGTGGATGAAGCGACAGAGAAGAAAATTAGCGATCAATTCTCTCTGCTTATCCCGTTGGGGACTCGGCGGAGTGATACGTATTATAAAAAAGTTTGACGCCTTTACAGGTGAAAATGTGGTGGTCTTCCTCCGACTCTTTCTCCGGACACTTTTCTTTAATTATATATAGAAATAACCTTTTACAGGTTCATGTGTCTACTAATATCGGGATCTTGGTTCAAATTTAATTATAATGCTCATGCATAGTTTACAATTTGTTTTTCCGGTGATTATATCGTACCAGTATACGATTGTGAAACATAATAACACAATAACAATTCCACTAATAGTATCTGCTTTAACTGTTCTAGCAATAAAGCCACCGCGGGCCGCCGTACAAGGATTGAATATTCGAAAATTAACTACCAATTTGCATATATTGTGGCTTATGGGTTTTTGCACACGGGTTGAATATTATATTAGAAATAACTTCTTAAATATTCTTCTTATACCATAGAGGCGTACCACCTACACCTGCCACCTGCCTACCCTTTCCACACACCCATTTTCCGCCGCCTCAAGCACGACTATACATGGGCTTTTAAGTTAACTTAATATAAATAAATTAGAGAAGACATCTCTCGAGTATCATCCCTACCCTCCTGAACAAAATCCCTTTCTGTTTACGCTCACGCTGTACGATATATTCCACCTATGATTTACCTTTTTTTTTACTTTTACCAAGTTGTCCAACAAGCATACGGTCGTGATAGTAGCTGGTTACCGCCGCCTCAGGACGTTGCAACCCCAGGGCTATCACTCGCGCGCTACCAACCCTGCACCAATCTTTTCAAAGCCTCCTTAAAGAACTCGATGCTCTACGCTCCAGGAAAAGCCTCAAAGGGGAGTTCCACAACCTGAGAGTTAATTCCCACAATAAATACTACGACAACGAGAAATAACAAATTTAACATAAAAATGCGCACTGGGCTCTGCAATTGTCCCACAAGTGACCGGCATAGTAGATTTATTGCATATCATGCGTGAAATGTGATGTGTTGGTGCCATTCTACGAACTGGTATTATCGCTTAAGGAAAACTGCCTCTTTGTAAGTAAGCTCCTTACTTGAAAATTCTATTCGGGAAGATTATTCAGAATTGGTCACAGTCTGGTACTGCTGATAACGGGTGTGGATGATAGTGTGATCGTCAAGATGAAATATATAAGGTGATAAAGGCAAAGTAATTATGTTGTACATATAGGAAGGATGGGAGGAAAAATTACGAAACAGATATACAGTGCGAAAATTCCTGGAAGAAGACGTAAATGACTCTCAACTTCCACCTAAATCGAATCTATCGGACACTCAAGGATGGACACCTCAACAATACACGAAACGATCAAGTGTATATATGAAGGGATAAAGGGAAATAAGTTTGTTGCTGCTGGCGCTCTACTCTCAATGCCTACCTCGTGAGGGGCATGCGTTATATGGACCTATATTTATATCTTTTCTTATTAAGCCCCTTTTCAATGAACACGGCTATCAACGGAAATGGTTAATGCATATGAAAGTTGATATCACAAAATATTTTGTATTTAATTATAACTGTAATGAAAGTAAAACTATCAAATTGCTTTACTTTAAAAATCGATAATAATAAAAGATAACTTCATTGCTACCAAGTTACACATTCGTAAAATGCGATAGGAACCGTATCGAACGGAAAATAATACATATGAACACATTTTTTTTGGATTTATTTATTTACACGTATACATCCATCATTATCATAGTTTGTTTTCTAACAATGTTTCCCCTTATGAGAATTGTTATCTCACCCTGTTCACTAGGATGTATTTAGATGCCGTGACAGATGGCGAGTCCGGCGCCGTTTCCTGAACACGACTATACATACCCATTTCAATTTCTTAACGTATACAGATTTCCTCTAGAATATGTATTTTACAGTAAAGCTCTGTGTGTATCTACTGAACTTAATTCAGAAAAATGTTACAGTCTGGGTTCGAACGAACAATCTTAGCATAACAGGCTGGCAATTCGAACCACTCGGCTACTACCACTCGATCTTAGAGTTGGAGCGATATTAACTTAATATCGCTTATAAATTTAATGTGTGGTTCAAAGTGTACTAATAATATAATGAATACGAAAGTTTGTGAGGATATTCGTTCCGCTTTGACGAAAACTACTGAACGGATTATTAGCTGGATCATCATCATCATCACATCATCACGCCGAGTCCTTCACGGATAGAGCGGAGAGAGGATTAAGACATTCAGGTTTGGCAATGCGCGAGGGATGTGTCCAAGCGTTCATAGGCAGCGGTTACCGCTTACCATCAGACGGACGGCATACTTATTTGCCCTTATGAATGAAATAAAATTTTACGCGGGAGAAACCGCGGGATACGACTAGCGCAAGCGTTTGCGATTTCATGGTCTAAATAAAAGCGGTAATGATCAATACCGGATGTGTCGGAATTGTGTTAGTGTATCGTTTATAGTGTGATTGATGTATGCCGAGACTGGTCGTGCGCTAGTTATAATGGCTTATGGTAATTGATTGATTTGTATGTAATTGCAGATATTAGAAACAAGCGAAGTAATGTAAAGGTCAATGAGGCTACATTTATTATTTATTTATTTATTTATTTTATTTATTTATTTATTTAACATCCAAACTTAAATCTATCTTCACAGTACAGAACCAATACAATAGATAAGCAAATATTTCTATGAGACAATATAGCAGGTAATTATGTAACTATATGTTTTATCTAGCTATTTGAATCTACAGATTCAATCGATTTTTACACACATATGACACAATAGTTTGAATTCTTTTTAAATGTTAATTAATACGGGCAATGATATTTATACATGTTGAAATAAATTATTACATATTATAATAATAATAAAGGCTAAGGTTCTGGTTTCGAAAGAGATGAACAAGTGACCGAGTGTGCTATATCGGTAAATGGGCAAATTCTAGAGCAAGGGAATGAATTTGTATATCTAGGAAGTATGATCACACGAGATGGAAAGTATGAAAAAGATATTGAAATTGAAAAGGATAACTGCCGGAAATAAGGTGAATGGAGCCATGTCGGCGTTGATGGGCAGTAAATGTCTCTTTATGCTATGGTAAAAGTCTGAGCAAGAATGCTCGAGTTGCTGTCCACAACGCGATATTGGTACCTACCTTATTGTATGGCAGCGAATCCTGGGTATATCAGAGGAATTAGAAAATAGCTTGAATGCAGTTGAGATGCGATCTGTTCGAAAAATGTGCAGCGTAACGATATTAGATCGAATCCGCAATGAAGAGATTCGCAAATCAACTGGCGTGAATGAGGGCGTGATTGTAAAGATGAAGAAAGGCATGTTACGTTGGTTTGGGGACACATAGAAAGGATGAGTGAAGAATGATTGACGAAACAGATATACAAAGCAAAAGAGTGTGCAAGAAGAGGCAGAGGAAGACCACGTTCCAACTAACTGGATCAAATAGATCGGACTCTCAAGGACGGGCACGTTAAGAGTACTCGAAACCGACGAGCATGTATCAAGAGACTGATGAATGTGGACGAAGCGAAAGAGGTATGTAAGTCTAGAGAGAACTGGCGTTCTATACTCTCTGCCTAACCCGTTAGGGACTCGGCGTGATGATATATATGTATTTATGTATGTACATATTATAATTTCATAAAAACTGTCATATTCCTAAATTAGCATTGCATGTACTATGGTATGTAGACAATGACATATATGTAGGATATCCAAGACTAAGGAACGAATACAAGTGTTCATCATACAAAAATCTGCCTTCAGTGTAATCGAACATGCGATGTCAAGCTTCGCAGTGAGAAGCTCTGGAACTAGGCCAGAAGGTCGTCAAAATGGTACTGTCGGGATTCTTACTTGCATGACTCAAACCACTCGGTCATCATGACTAAACTATATATACATAATATATAGAATAAAACAAAAAAAAAATCACATTACTAACCTGTCCTTATGCAAATATTGTATTACTTCCTCGACTCACCGCAATATAATTTCTATACAAAAAACGGATGCATGCGGCGGTTAAGTCGGTTTCTCGCTCATAATCTTAATAATATGACTCGAAGCGCCGCACTTTCACTTACTTACATAATAAGCTTGTTTACTTAACTTTGAGTTCAACTCCAACATGTGTAGGACTCATTTTTCATAAGCAGTTAGCTATCTGCTGGCTTACCTGTAAAAGATAGAATTTATTTTTACTTTTTATTAGGTAACTATAACTTTATCTAGATTTATTTTCGGAACAAAGCTAATAATCTAGCTCAGTGGCAAATGTAATTCAATTCCGTTCAGCCGTTCTGGCGTGATTGAGTAACTAACATCCATACATTCTCACAAACATTCGCATTTATAATATTTCTAGCTGTGCCTGCGACTTCGTCCGCGTGGGATAGTATTATAGTGACTTGGCGCAGTATTTTTTATTTATTTTGGATGTGTGTGTGTATAAGGGGTGCCTACGTCATAGTATCGTTATGCATGCAAAGAGTCAGCCCGATCGGTTTAGAATTGACAAAGTTTCATACAAACTTTCATCCCCTATTCTATCCCCTTGGGGGTAGAATTAATCAAAATCCTTTCTTAGCAAACGTCATAACATCTACCTGCATGCCAAATTTCAGCCCGATCCGTCCAGTGGTTTGGGCTGTGCGTTGATAAAAATCAAAATTCAAAATCACAATATTTTTCTTTCACATATGCCCAGGTGGGCACTTTAAAATGTCGAAAAAGAAGCACGTAAGATAGATCACTATGTCAGTCAGTCACCTATGAGTTATATATATTTAGATAGTAGGATTAACATTCGTATACTCTATGTATATAGCTATATTTTTACTTTATATATACGTACATTTTTTTATGCGTGTGTTTATCAACGCCACGCCACGAAGCGCCACTGACGCGCGCTCCGCACTCTCAACCGCGTTGCAGAGGAAACGGACCTTTTTGTTTGTACACTGAGTGAATTCACAAAAATAACGCCGTACATATTAAGTTATAAAATCTGAATACTTATACTACACTTAGAATGTTGCTACGCAATTGCATTAGGTTATTACCCGTAAAATAGTTGTAAGTTGATAAATAAATTAATAAATAAAAATCACTTACACTCCTCCTTATCATATATCCTTATCGGCTGGACCGATTTTAATAAAATTTTCTGTGTCTTCAGGTGGATACGAGAATTGTTTATCGATAATATTTCAGAAGCTTTTATTCTTTCACCCAAGCGAAGCTGGGCTGGACAGCTAGTATATATATAAATATATATTTATTTACTATTTGATGTGACTTATACAGCACAGCCCAAATCAGTACGCCTATAAATACATTGACGGACGCTGCATTCCAACGACACATTAATACAGTAGTACAATAAGTGACGCCATATGCGACCTACGACGCAACACGTGGGCGCATGCCGAGTGCTGTCTCCATACACATAATCAATGATTAGAAGAATGATTTATATAATTGAAAGTTTAGTAATGGCTTGTTACAATACAATGGATGTCTTAATTGATTAAAGCTGCGAATAGAAATGTCACGCGTTACATTTGTCAAGCACCATTTCACAGCTTATGCAATAATATAAAAAAATGGCTTCAAAATGTTGAGACTGAAGAGGTGCCGATGACTTAAAAAACGTGTTCCAATAACTCTCGGTGATTTTCCACACTCCAAAGATTTATTTATAATAATATATCCTCACGCCTTCCCACAAGGGTCAGCAAAGGGGTAGGCAGAGGTGTATAGGTAATAACCACACACCCACTTTCCGCCAGAGGTATATTAGGTGCCAACGTGACAGATGGCGAGTCCATTGCCGTTACTCCAGCACGACTATACATACGCCTTTGAATTTCTTCTCAGACGTATGCAGGTTTCCTCTCGATGTTTTCCTTCACCGTTCTGCTCGTGGTGTGACTAATCACTGTACTTAAGTTCAGAAAAACTCATTGGTACAGTCGGGATTCGAACTTGCGACCTTTGCGTCGCAGGCAACTGCCCGGACCACTCGGCCACCACGGCTCCTATATTTTTTTTGTTTCTTTTTTTTATGTACACACCTACAAAGAATGCATCGTTTAACATCAGATACTGTACGACAAGAAATATAATATACTAATATCGTTTAACAACATGGGTACTCAATTTAACACAGATCTCCTCTAGTCTCTGTTAAGCTAGGTAGGGTCCATAATGATCAGAGCAAAGTGTCAAGAAGGTCCCCAACAATGACAACGATCGCAAAGGTTTTAACTTTTATAAAGTTAATAAAGAAACGTGATACCCATTCCAGTAGTTATATAGATAAGAATCATAAGAAGGCCTCTATATTTGAAACAAACCCGACAAGTACCTAGTCCGGTGGCAGATTTATCTCAGTCCTGCCAAGTTATAAGTGTATTACGCCTGCAGATAAATTTGTTGATAGCAAATACTTTGACCGTATGTACTTTTGATACAGACATCAGATAGGTATATACTTTATATAACAGTATGGAAAGGAGCAATTATTTAATAACTAGCTGTGCCCGCGACTTCGTCGGCGTGGACGGCTTTTTATCTTTCGTAAAAATGTTTTTTTTTTTTCAATAAAAAGTATCCTATGTTACTTCTAATACCTCCAAGAATATGTGTACAAAGTTTTATAGTGATCTCTTAAGTAGTTTTTACGTGAAAGCGTAACAAACAAACTTACATTCACATTTATAATATTTGTAAGATAGTAATAATAATGTAACCTCTCGCCTTCCCACAAGGATCCCCGAAGTGGTAGGCAGGTGCCCTCAAACAGGGTGTTATACAATGTGTTATATTATCTTTAGTATATAAGTCGTCTGTACATAAGTAATTTTACAAGCATGACTAAACATGCTACTTGGAATTAATCCTCTAGGTAATACAGGTATCCTATCGATGTTTTCCTTCACCGTAAAGCTCGTGCTGTGACCAATCACTGTACTTAAGTTCAGTAAAACTACAGAGATACTCGGAGATACTACTACTCGGAGATCTAAAGAGCAAATAGTTGGTCATGTTATACAATATGATCGCAACTACAAATAATACCATAAGACCTTACAGGCCGAGCCGTGGTGGCCGAGTGGTTCGAGCAGTTGCCTGCGACGCAAAGGTCGCAAGTTCGAATCCCGACTGTACCAATGAGTTTTTCTGAACTTAAGTACAGTGATTAGTCACACCACGAGCTTTACGGTGAAGGAAAACATCGAGAGGAAACCTGCATACGTCTGAGAAGACATTCAAAGGCGTATGTATAGTCGTGCTCGAGTAACGGCGATGGACTCGCCATCTGTCACGTTGGCACCTAATATACCACTGGCGGAAAGTGGGTATGTGGGTATTACCTATACACCTCTGCCTACCCCTTCGGGGACCCTTGTGGGAAGGCGTGAGGATATATATATATATACCTTACAGGCCAATATATTATGTCTAGCTAGAATGTGCAAATATTGCAATATTATATTATATATATGTAATATATATAATATAATAATATTATATATGCATATACGTAATATTCTCACAATGTTGTCCTTTTCTGCAACGCTCTTGGCTTGAAAAAGTTTACAAAAAACATAGGCGCGTATGTGCAATGCGTGAACTTAATGTGCATTTAAACTGCATTTAAAATGTTCATACTACAACATATTTTGATAAAAAAATATATATATTCAAATTAAATTCCCCAATGTCAAAGATAGTAGAGCAACTTAAAATTCGAAAGTGATCTTCTGCAAGTTAACATTGATCTCAATAAGATATTGGGACTGTTTGAATATAAATAAGTTGCATATGATATCTTCTATCTATAATGAATGTTTGTCTGAATGTCCTTTATAGGATCACAAACGGCTGGACCCCATAGGTGGCGCTGCGATCGTGTTTCAGGAAGTTTAACTTTTGCACCCCAGCGAATCTGTGCCTTTTTGTGGGTCATAAGGTAGAGTCTAGAATGGCTTAGATTCACAATTGGACCCCATAGGTCTGCGATCGTATTTCAGAAGCTTCTATTCTTCCACCCAAGTAAAGTTGGGCGGGTAAAGTATATATATATAAATATGTATGTATATACGATATATATTGACAGACAGATATACGCCCCTGATACAAAGATAATGTATTCATTGCACACGGTAATAGGATGATAGAAATAAGAGCAGTGTTGTAATAATTGGCGCTATTTGGTTGATTAGGCTGTTATGTTTCGACACATCTTGCATTGTTAGTGTAATTGTGTGTTATAGAGAACTAAATATTATTTGATGATTAGTCACACCACAAGCTTTACGGTGAAGGAAAACATGGAGAGGAAACCTGCATACGTTTCAAAAGACAATCAAATGTGTATGTACAGTCGTGCTTGGGTAAAGCCGATGGACTCGCCATTTGTCGCGTTGGCACCTAAAATATACACAATGATTACCTATGAGTGCCCACGCACACTACAATTAATAGAGTCGGGTCAAACTCCCAGCATCCCCCTCGACCAGAATCGGTGGGGCGCGTCTTTGTGGATGGCGCTATCTAAAATTAATTAAACTTTTTTAATAAAATGTATTATTGGATAAGCACGAGACAATTATATCAAAGCTACACCACTGCAATTGAGCTCACGTAAACAGTAGCAATTCCATCGCTGATCTTTAGCCTCGACGGTGAAAGTAAGTGAAGGATAATAATACGGCATTCTATACACCGGACGCTCACTGTGAGGGCAGGCTTATGAAACAATTATTTGAGCTAAATACTTTATTAATGCCGTGCTGGCTGAGTGGTTGTTGCCTGCGACACACATCATCACGTTATGGGGTCAGAGAGAATACAGCCCCAGTTGTCTCTACACTTACAGATTACTCTCGCTTCTTCCGCATTTATCATCTTTATATCAAACGACCTTTCAAATTCTTCATAGTCACACTGATAGAACATTAGTTTGAAGGCACTTGCAACACTAAGGCAATAGGCATTGAAATACCTAATACGAAACGACAATAAGCTGGAAACTATTTGGATTGTCGGGATGATTGAGATTCCAGTAGGACAGATGCTTTTAATATGGTAGGTATATTTTGCATGAATTAATACAATACAACTTAATACCTTTTCTTGTCGATAGCGTACTCGTAACAAATCCGAGTTGCTTAACGACACTAACCGTAGATATTTCCATAAAAATAAACCACACATATAAAACAGAAAAATCATGACAAAATATTCAGCCGTTTCCATACTGTACATAATATGTCCTCTTTAGCCCTCACTAATAAACACCTTGCACTGATAAACTTAGAGTTCAAATTAGAAGTCAGTATTCAAATATGGCAATGGAATGTCGCAATGGAAACGACAACTCAACACCGTCTTGCGTATACGCACGCACGTTGCTTTAACGCGATGGGAAACTGAAAGAGCGTAACTGGACTAACTGATACTCAAATATATGCCATAGAGGTGAGTGATTAAGCTCATATTTCATTAACTTCGTCAGTGTCAAGCCATCATAAATTACTAACAACTCTAAATAAAGATGATGCTCTTAACATACTTATGCAATGGGATATCTCACAGGTTGATACCTGGCACATTCAATAAGGAAATTATGTTAATACCAGATAGTGAAAGTTAAAAGAGGTTAACTAGTTTTTTTTTTGTTATAACACTGAAGTGGCAAAGAAGCACGCGGCCGGCCTCATGGTAAGCAGTTATCGACGGCTACAGACGCTTGTAACACCAGAGGTTGAGAACTCTATGCTGAATAAATATGACAAATACATTCTTGAGCCGTGGTGGCCGAGTGATTGGAGTAGTTGCCTGCAACACAAATATTGCAAGCTCGACGTACCAATGACCTTTTTTAACTTAAGATGTAGGAAGAAAATTTGAGGAAAGTCAGATACGTGTATGGGTACTGCCTACTTCATACCTCAGCCTTCCCTTTCGGGGACACTTGTATGAAGGCGTCAAAGAATATATAGTTACTTAATTAGGAGAAGCCTAAGAAATACTTCGTAGAAAGGAAATTGCTATACATAGTTTTAAATGTCTGTCTTTATTAATCGGCTTCAAGCGATATCATTTCGCACGCAATCCAACAATTTAATAGTACGATATAGTATTGTCATTGCGACATAGAGCACGCCAGATTAAGCAAACAAGCTAAGCACCTTTAAATTATCTACCGCACACATAATTATATCATAGACAATAAAAACAAGACTTTCATAAAGACGCACATAAAATACTACAGTTGGCCGAGTTTTGTTCGCACGCAACTGATTTGCAAGCGCGTTGCACTCGCCTAGCGAGTAGATATTACAACTGTTAGGTATCGATTACTTTATTCATATTTTACAATACTTAAAGTTGGGTTCAAAGACTATCTAAGTCTTTTGAGAGCCGTGGTAGCCGAGTGGTTCGAGTAGCCAAATATTGAAAGTTCGAATCCCGACAAATTAGTTTTTCTGAACTTAAGTAAGAGCTTTGCGGTGAAGGAAAACATGCGTGGGAGAAGAAATTCAAAGACGTATGAATAGCTGTGCTTTAGTAACGGCGATTAAGGTGCCATCTGTCACGTCTCTGTATTTAAGTTAAGAAAAACTAGCCCGAACCTCTCGGCCACCACGACGGATAGTATGTATCAATCAATCTATACTATGCATCCCGGAACTCACGCTACGAGAGACAACACAAAAAAAAAATTTGAAGTGGATTGTTCCACTTCAGCACATCTTTCAAACTTTACACGATTCGTGACGAAACTGGCGTACCTTTCTCTCGACGATGGTAATATAGAGACTTATCATCATTAGGGCCGGTATCATAAATCATTAGGTAATAGTAGTGACAAATGATATGTATCGTTTGTTCTCATAAGCGAAGGTTATAAACAACAAATCACAATAAGTAATTTTTTTATGATTAGATGCTGTTCCTTGATTATATTTCTCGGCGATTAAATTCGTCTCTATAAGTTTTTTTTGTACATTAAGGGCGGCTTCCGCCGCTTATTGCCACCACGCTTGACACCAATGATACCTCGCAGAAATGTTTCACCCATTTTTTAAGGACTCCATGCTGTGCATACCATCTTTACCAAACCTTAAAAGAGAGTTAATTCCACTGCCTCAGCGTTTGCAAAACAACTTTGAAACCGTGCAGGGTTAAACGTATTTAGTTCAGAGATATTTACGATCTTTGGAACACTATTTACGAACGAAATGTATATTCTAATCCCAGTAAAGCATAATAATATCCAACATCAATATATTTAACAATAGTAAGCAGTATCAGGTTCCACGTTAACCTCTGACAGCACATAACCCTCACAAGTAGGTTCACGATATGTCCCGACCAATTAGCACCGTATCATGCGACCCACGATCGCTGTGTTAACTATTACCTCAACACAGTTACACTGCATGCTAACTACCAATAAACCTATGACAGGTTAGTGCACATTGTGCAATGCAATGTTTTGTTACATCTTTGCGAAATACTCGCACGTTATGGCATGTACCATAGACCGCTCTATAAACGCGCGACTTGAAAATTTATCAATTGTAAATATTATTATTACATAAAAATAAAATTTCACATCTACTTACTAATTAAGGTGAATTGGGTGGTCCCCTTTCAACAATTATCTGGCAATGGGAAGACATTAGGTAATGTGAAACAAGCAAAGTGTTGATAAATACGCTCTCTTAGAGTGCGTAATATAGAAAAGGAAAAAAATTACCAGATTTTATAAAAAAAAACATTCTATCTTCAAATACATGTGGTATAGCAAACGTGCATAGAATAAAAAATGTGTTATTTTTCACGACTTTCCGTAAAGCCTGCCACTTCTCATTCACGACTACACATACGTCATTGAATATCTTCACACGAAGGTTTCCTTACGAAGGTTTACTTCACCATAACAGTAAGAAAATATAAATTTAACCCTCTTCACATTGAAGAGTATGAACCCAGCTTAACTAAACAATATCGAGTGATGGTCGAGCCTTTAGAACTGTTATTGTTTTTCGAGCACCGTATCAAAGTATGTTATGAAATTCTTACATATATTATACAATGTCAATTCTCACGATGATAAACTGCGGTTGAAGGTGCCACCGAGGTTGTGTCAATGTCAAATTATCACCAACCAGTGATAAGGTGAAACAATGGCAAAGTTAGGTAACTAACCAGTTGGTTAATTGGTGCATTGTGGTCGCAGTACGGTATGGATCATTAGAGTCGTGAGCGAGTGAGCTAACGTTTCTCTGTTTGGAGGTGTCAATCATTAAATTTAGCTCACTAGAACAGTTTACTGAGCGGATTGGCTTTCGAAGTGATAGTAAGTAAGTGCGATGGATGACATAGTTTCAAAGGTTTATTAAATTTGATAACCGGGTCATCGCGGGCTAATGATGCACGTTCTTATTTTATAAATATGTCAGTGCCTATTTCACGCCTTCCCACAAGGACCCGGAGGGGGAAGCAGGAGGTATGTACGTAGTATCCACACACCCACTTTCCGTCCGAGATATATTTCAGATGCCATCGTGACAGATGGCGAGACCATGGCCGTTTTCGAGCACAACTACACAAACATTTTTGAATTTCCGCTCAAATTTATATAGATGTGATGAATTACTGGACATAAATTTGAAACAAGCAAATTGGTACAGACGGGTTCGAACTTGCAATATTTACATTGCAGGCGACTACTTGAACCACGCGGCCATCACGGCTCTATCCATATGTTTTGATTTCATCATATCATCACAATATGATCATAGCAATAGTAAATAACACAATACAATGCCGCCAACTACACGTTACTAACCCAAAACTTCGCACAGAATCCATTGTATACTCAAATTGTATGTGCAATAAAGTAAATATTTATCTGGCGCGTAGAATGTATGGCAGAGGACAATTGATCTGGCGGTATTCTCAGGATTATAGTAAAATGATGTCATGGTTTTTGTTCGCTATGATAATGTATCCGTTGATTAGAATCGACCTTCGACCCTTAAGCCGTAAAGCTCTCTCTTGCTAGCACGAGTCCTATTATTTACGATTGGTTAAATTCATACTTACTTCATACTCACAGGTATATAAAGACGGTTTCTATAAACTCAATTCAATCAATACAATTGGCAGAGACATTACGATGTCAGTAACAGTTTGTCATATGCCCTTATTAACCCGAACTTAGAATAGACAAGATGTTTTTAATTTAGTTTAGTAGTCTCTATGACATGTCATGATACATACAAATCTTCAAGTCAAGTACCTCACAGGGTACGCAGAGAGAGTAGAGCACCAGTATTCTAGACTTCAAATCGCTTGCGTTAAATCCACATACATCTTTACGTAAATCCGCGCCGGTCTCAAATACAGTTGACGTTCCCATCCTTGAGTATTAATCCTACTTAATCTGATTTCTTCCCCACTAAAGATACCATGTTATATTTGTCAAGTCAGTTACTAAGTTTATAAGTAAAGTCCTTAAGCTATCTGTCACGAACGTAGAAAGGACGGTCACAGCTACGTTCTAAGCGCCGAGGTCACATATGGGCAAGCTAATAGAATTTTGAACGCTCACTATGTTAAGTTAAAGCTTTAATATTTATTTAAACCGACATTCAGTAGATTATTGTAAGCAGCTCTTCACGTTTCTAACAGATTATATTGACATATATCCTTGTTATAGTTGGAACAATACAAATCAATATGCAATAATAATCTCGTTTGTATATTTATATTCTTTATCATACATAATGTTAAATAAAATTTCTTTTCTTTTCTCATTTCGGGGTTTTTTTTACAATAATAATTTTACTTTTTTTTATTTTAATTTATTCAATATCTTGACCAGAATTAGTTACAGTACTGATGACAATATTTGTGTCACTTGTTTAATTTGTCTAATTTGTGAATGTGAGAACATTGTAGGCTTAGTAGATTCTTAGATCTTGCTAACATTGTTATAATTATCTTGTTTTATGTATGCTTTGTATAGTAAGCAGCGACCTATTGTCGGGCCTACGTTGTTCCCCATACTTGGGTACTATTGCTGTAACGAAAAAATATTATTGTTGTATATGCCTAATGATTTGAAAAGAGTAACCATGGAGTTTCTTGCCGGTTCTTCTCCATGGAAGCGACCAACCCGAACCGTGCTCTTTTTTCGACGTTTTATAAGTGCCCACCTGGGCCTATGTGAAATAAAAAGATTTTGATTTAATTTGATTGATAATGTGTAAACGATTAATTTCAAACAATTCATACATAATATCACGCCGAGTCCCTAACGGGGTAGACAGAGGTGGAGCGCGAGTTCTCTCTAGACTTACATACCTCTTTCGCTCGTCGCGAAATCATTAGTTAAACGTAACCTCTAGTAAGGGCCTTCAACGTTAATGTGCCATAGGTCCAGATATCATCATTCTGAGAAGAATCGGTGAAAAACTCGGTAGGAATCACGCTTTTTAGTGAATAACTGTACACATTTGCTTAAATAAGCGTATAGCCTAGCTTAGAGGCATGTGCTTCGAGTTGGTCAGTATATTACTGTCTCAGTTATTCTCTCCTGGTAGCTTGTCGTTGGAGCTTCACTACCTGACAACCGCGTGAGAGCCTCGATGTGACGACATGATGCATGATTCAAACCTAAAAAAATAGAATAGTAAAAAAAAACTCCTGTTATGTGTGCCTATCAATGTAAACAAAGTTGTTTAGAATCTCATGATCATGAAATGCACAACAATATGAATAACTTTGCATGACTGTACATCTCTCTGTGTCCGTTGTCGTTGTGAACTTAAAAAAATAAATTGTAATTCAGGATTTAATTGCAAATTAGTATATTTATAATACCCATTTCTAATACATACCAACCCAGTTTCCATTGAAACCGCTTCATTTGGATAGAAACCAACTATTTATAATAATACTAGAACTATGAACTCATGTCAGTGTTAGGTGTGGCCCCGATCTAGATCTAGATTTTGTTGCCATATATGGGCAAGTGGGTTTTTCTCGGGAAATCTACTCATTACTCAGAAGGGTGTGCTCTGATGCTATGTAGATTTATTCAAGCAAACATATTCAATATAGCTTCGAATGGAGCCATTCATATAATACCATCATTATTAAACTTTGTTTGTGATTTGTTTTTATCGAAGAGTTCAGCACCCAATATAGATAGATTATATTAGCTATAGAGGGATTTCATTTTCGATTTTCGAATGGTGGGATAGTGCTAAATCTGTCTTGTCTTCCCATACGCAAGCATCCCTTTCCATCGCCAAATTTATAATATAATATAATAATATAATATAAATAATATAGTATAATTATTATATTATATTATAAATTTGGCAATTTAACCATATTACGTTCGTTAAACGGAAGCTTTAAAATAACCATCATTTCACAAGATACCAACTGTACCAATGAGTCTGAACACTGATTAGTCACACCATGAGCTAAAGAACTATCGAGAGGAAACCTACACACATTTGAAAAGAAATTAAAAAATTGAATGTATAGTCGTACTGAGTAACAACGATGGACTCGCCATCTTTCACGTTGGTACTTAAAATGTATCTCCGGCGGAAAGTGTGTTTGTGGGTACTACCCACATACCTCTGCCTATCCCTTCGAGGACCCTTATGGGTGGCCGTGAAGATACAAACACATACATATATATACATATGTATATATATATATAGGCTATATATTTATATAGCCTTGGCGTGACAATATTGTACGGAATTTACTTTCATCGGTTAAAATATTTTCGATTTTATTCCTTCAACACGTTAAGCATAATATTTATTCAGTTATTTGAGGAATATCGTTTTCCCATCGCCATATTTGGTGAGACCTCGCCTCGGCGACTACACACTGACGCATCGTAAGTAAATAATAAAGGTATAATATTCAAACATCCTTACACAACTGAATTTATACGGAATTTATACTATTGTATAATATTATATCCTCACTTCCCTTCCCTCCTTCACCTTCCCATAAAGGTCCCCGAAGGGGTAGGCTAGGTAGGTACAAAGTGAGTACCATTTCTGCCAGAGATATAATTAAGGTGCCAACGTGACAGATGGCGTGTCAATCGCAGTAACTCAAACACGACTATATACTCATACACCTTTGATTTTTTTAAACAAACTTATGCAGGTTTCATCAATGTTTTCCGTCACCATAAACCTCTTGGTGTGACTAATCACTGTACTTAGGCTTAGAAAAACTTATCGGTACAGTCGGGTTTTGAATTTGCAACCTTTGTGTTGCGGACAACAACTCGAACCACTCAGCCACCACGGCTCTCTCTTTTATTCGAAGTATAGGTATTCAAATCTGGATCTACTTCTTTATTTGTGCAATTCGTTTCTAACCTATATCATCAAATATAATTATTATCACTGTATCGTTTTCGTATTTGTATGAGGTGAATGAACTTGATTAGTCAGCATAATAACGCTTGTGAAATATCTTCAAATTCGCCATGACGATAAAACTAAAGAAGAATGGGGTAATGACATATTTTTGTAAAGAAAAACAATATAAGTATTTTATCCTTTATATATCAAATAGGTTATTTGACGACTTATACTATGGTATTCATTTAGCGCCTATTATACATTTCAGAAGGCAAAATATGAATAATAATTTTGTTTGGAATGTGGAATTCTCATCCGATTTTAATATAGTACCTAAGTTTCATCTAAGCTATGGAACTACTTAAATACCGTTTACCTCCTCTCTGATTTTAATTCCGATATTTTCGTCCATTACGATTACACTTATCAACTCATCGTAAGAAAACCAGTAAAATACTAAACCACAGGCGATCGTGACTTGTGATATCTGGAGGCAACCAGAAAATCGCAGCATTTATGAAAAACCGCGAATGACCTGTCGTGATATCAGAAAAAGTATCAAGTGAACAGAGGTATCACGTAAACCCTACAGGTGTACGACCTTATAGACCAGTTGGATCTAAGCGAAGTGAATCTAAAATTCCTGATGGTAGGCACGCAACTATCATTATTTTATTTGATTGAACATTTGAACTTATTGTTCAAGATTTCAAAAAAAATATTTTGAGGCCCTTATTTATTTTACTAACTTATTATTGTACCCTTATTTATAAATATTTTGTTCGATTTACGTACCATCTCCCAGTACAGTTAAGCATTATTGCAAGCTTTCCTAAAAAACAAACTTTACTTGTATTTCCGACATTGTTATTATACAAAGAAAATGTCTTGATGGCCGAGTGTATGAGTCACATAATAAAAAACCTCATTCCATTTGCATATTTACTTGTAACCCTATTTAACACCGATCACAAAGTCAAATTCAGTCCCTAACCACATTTAGTCGGCTAACTCCACTCCATAGTCATATCACTGATCATCCAGTCAATGCATAGTCATTGCACTGAACTCTAACAACGTAACTACATCTACTTTGCATTCCTACCTAAAAATAATATATCCTCACGCCTTCCCACAAGGGTCCCCGAAGGGGTAAGCAGAGGTGTGTAGGTAATTCCCACACAACCACTTTCCGCCAGAGGTATATTAGGTGCCAACGTGACAGATGGAGAGTCCATCGCCGTTACTCCAGCACGACTATACATACGCCTTTGAATTTCTTCTCAGACGTATGCAGGTTTCCTCTCGATGTTTTCCTTCACCGCTCTGCTCGTGGTGTGACTAATCACTGTACTTAAGTTCAGAAAAACTCATTGGTACAGTCGAGATTCGAACTTGCGACCTTTGCGTCGCAGGCAACTGTTCGAACCACTCGGCCACCACGGCTATCTACATTATATTACAGTATATTCCTACCTACTTTGCGTTAATACCTATTAATTCGCTTATATTATTAAC
Source organism: Drepana arcuata (assembly GCA_016069955.1). NCBI lineage: Eukaryota > Metazoa > Arthropoda > Insecta > Lepidoptera > Drepanidae > Drepana > Drepana arcuata. The sequence goes on from JACCPG010003798.1 coordinate 24,132, forward strand.
TAGACACTAGTATGTATATTAACTAATTAGTCCCTCTAGCACCTTAAGCAATGCTATCATGTAACCAGTGGATAGCACAGTTGGCTTCATAATTAGTAAAATGTACGTACGCTCTTAGAAGTTGAAATGTATATTAAGTCGGTGTTTGTTTTCCTTAATAAATCCTTAAAGACCACATTCCAAGAACCTGGATCAAATCGATCGGACGCTCAAGAACGCCAAGAGTACTCGAAACCGACGAGCATGTATTAAAAGACTGATGAATGTGGACAAAGCGAAAGAGGTATGTAAGTCTAGAGAGAACTTGTGCTCTATACTCTCTGCCTACTGCGTTAGGGACTCGGCGTGATGATATGTATGAATGTATTTAATCCTTTGCTCATAACGTTAATGTCAAACCGTTTTTATTTAATTGCTATGATTGGTTTTCTATGTCACACATACCAATCATCTTAGCGATGTTGCGTGTATATCTGTATAAAGGTAGAACAATATTACCCGGTCATATCTTATTCCTATAAACGGAATATCTGTTTAACATAAAGATGGTGTTGCTACAGCTCTGCCAGCGCGTTTGGGGACCTTATGGGAAGGCTTGTTGGAATTGTCGAGAGTCAATTTATATTTTTTTTGCAAAGAAACCAAATTGTATAGTAAATTACGATACCAGTATTCCTATTCATTCAAAATTAATATTTCAAAGCACGAAATAAATAATAATATAATTGATCCAGTAAAAAACGTTACAAACATCAATCACCTTTGGAATGTGACAGCCATTCAAGTTATCACACTAAAAACAGTTTATGACTCGAGCAACATGAGACTCTATTTTAATCATTATAGATAGTGTTTTAGTGTGTAGATTAAAATATTAAGGTTCAAAACTCAAGTTACCCGCTGTTAGAAAGCGGACGTCCTTGCAAGTAAAAGTAACTCAGACAGAGAAAGTGGTTGAGTTACAGAACATTAATATAATACAAGACTTTTATAACAGTAAGTAAGTTTAAGGCAATAAAGGGTTTTATTTATAGTTGCAAACATTTAAATGTATTTAAAAACAAAGCGAAAAATTACTGTACAAGTAGTTCCGAAGAGTACCAGCCACGTGAGATACTTGTTCTATTTTTATGTATTTTTTAAATCACGCTACATTACGATACATTTTTAGTTGTAAGGCTTTTTTCAACGAAGCGTGATCGCGGAGTTAGATCAATTCGCGTGATGGCGTGACGTTCACCTCCGCTCGGAATGTATGTGCCGTTAGAAGATCCACAGTGGAACGTGTAATATGTATATTTATATTATATCTGTTCTATTATTATATTAAAGCTAACGTGAATACATTACCAGCGAGAATATGTTATACTCAAGGTTTCGGAAATGTTCATAAGCACGCAGATTTGTCCATGGTATTCGAATTGATAGATTCAGGTCTGTCGTTTACGGAGGTCGTACTGTTGAGTCTTATAACAATAATATTTCAAGAAAGATCCTTTCACGCTTTGATCCATTATGACTGCAGTACGCTATGGTACATAAATTGTGTTTACTAGCCGAGGTTTTGACTTATGTTCATGCTAATACTGTTGCTGGTACAAATAAAAAAACAACTAAAAAGTTTTTATTATCTGCTTTATCCTCCTTAATTAAAATCATATTATAAAATATAATGTAAGTATATTTAAATAATTGTTAATTACTTGAAATATAATTATATAATTTATTTAAGAATGAATGGTTGTTGAATGTGGATGCAGTAATGGAGGTCTTTCATTATAGAAAAAATTCTCTCTTTCAAGTCCGAAAGATTCACCGTGATGACAATAATATATATGTATCTTACATACATATCAACAGGTCGAGTCCCTAGCGGATAGGCAGTGAGAGTACAGGGCCAGTTATCTTGTATGTCTCTTTCGCTTCGTCCACATTCATCAGCATCTTCATACATGCTCGCCGATTTCGTGTAATCTTGACGTAGTATCGTATTATCATTATTTTTTGTAGTCCGAGTAACTTCCATATTCCCAAAACAAAGCCTTATTACTAAGCCAAATATTGAATCGTGTATACTTTGAGGAAGCGCAGAGCGTCCGACTACATTTGAAACAATCAAAATGTTCCGGGTTTTTTCAGCGTAATTACTTCTTACTTATTTACGGTAGTTAAAGTAATAATAGGTTTATTTAATCACTGCCCTTTGTCTGCTGGTTAGAGTTTGGAAGTTTTTTAATTAATCATAAAAATGCTGATTTGTTTACAGCTTCCACTCTATGGTAAAACTAATGAGATATTTTTTGAAAAAAAAAAAACAATTATTTATGCTATGTAATATTTAAGCTGTGAAATGTAATTAGTGGCAAAGATTTTATCTTCATTAATATTCATCGTCAAAATGTGTTAATTTTTACACAGATGGATATAAAGTAACATACATACAATATTCCTAAGAAAGAGTCCCTAAGAAATTGTTTTTGTTTTATTAAATACTAAATGGTATATTATATATATATATATATTTATTATATACCTCCGGCGGAAAGTGGGTGTATGGGTATTACCTATACACCTCTGCCTACCCCTTCGGGGACCCTTGTGGGAAGGCGTGTGGATACAAATACTAAATGGTATTTATTATGTCTGCGTAGAAATTCCATACCACATCTTCATAGTAATATTAAGATTATGTGGCTAAGTAGTGGCGGTAAAATTCACACACATACAACATTGCATTAAACTACATTAATATCACCCCTTTCCCTTCTGGAATAGACAAAGAGACTAAAGCGTCAGCCCTCTCTAGTCGATTATAGGACTAACAGACGCTCTTTCGCTTCATTCAAATTCATGAGTCCTGTATGAACATGCCCGTACTTAGCTTTAAATTGTGTTAGATTAACCTAAAACAGATAATTGAAAATTTCAGTTATAGTGATTTATTCAATTGTAAATTTTTAATTTTATTAATTTAAATTTTAATAATTTAAATGTAAAGTACACGTGAAAGCCAAGATGCCGTAAAAGAGACACGGATATGCCGCGTTGGGAGTGCCAATTACATGTATAAGCTTATCGCTCGCCATATAAGCTGATATACAAATAGTCATATCGTATGTATACAACTACTTGTGGACGGATAATGCAAACATAATTAATTATTTCCGCTAAGTAGCACCTGATTCCTAAGTTTAAATCATAAGAAACCTGATTGTTCCTTCTAGGTTTCAGTATTTGACACTTGCTTCACCTTGCTACATACTTCCTTTATGAATGAGACTGTTCATTATACATTAATGTTTAATTTTTTTTATACCACATACATGCGGTCCGCCTGATGGTAAACGGTTACCGCCGCCTATGGACGCTTGCAACACCAGGGGTATCACTCGCGCGTCGCCGACCCTGCAGGAATCTTTTCACACCCTTCTTGAAGAACTCCATGCTGTACTCTCCAGGAAAAACCTCAACATTAATTAGTATGACCATAATTTCCAAATAATAACTATATAGAGATCAATTCAGCCTCTTTCAAGCCTCAATTCAAGCCTGAGATGTAGCTTAAGAATATCAAAACGGTCACGTTACTTTTACTACGGACTTGAAATATTCACATCATTTGACGATCTTTTCACAAACATATTTTATTATGTAACAAGGGGCATAAAAAGCATACGGCCCGTCCGATAGCGTAGCTTACGTAGCGCAGCATAATGGTACTAAACCCTCTGCCAACACCACATAACAATCCTCGCCCATTCCCAAGGAGCTCATTATTGGAAACATTATTCAAGCGCAGGAACAAGACACAAAAAAGTCGTGTTATTTGGCTCCTATAATAATGTTAATAGTGAATAACACCACCTTGAAACATAATTATTTGTGGCAAACTTGACGAATGCTGCGTTGATTTCAATCAAACCTGCAGTTTAGTCTGCAGGCTAATACATAGCGTGCCTTAATGTATTAATTCTTACCAAAATTACTTTGAGGTTAATTATGCAAGTAGGTGAGCACCTAAGCCAGTTACATAACACAGGCGTATCCGATTACGACAGACCTCTGTGTCATCAATACATAAATCTTGGTAATAATTTATTCCGCAGTACTTGGTACAATAACCCTATTAGCATAACTTTCACTTTCGATACTTATTAATAACACACCATAACCGTTAATATTGGGTTAATGCAATCATCGTAAAGATTCAAACACGAAGCTCTTAGGTACTAATTCTCTTCTCGTACTGTTCTCCCTTACTGTAGCTTTACATTCGTTATGGTTAACTTATTATTTATAAAAGGAACATCAAAATATTACATAGACATTAATTAACACTCATGCCCGGAGAGACATGTACACTATTCCTATTGAAAATAGCAGTGTTCTATTTTCTACGAAAAAAAGCCGTGGTGGCCGAGTGGTTCGAGCAGTTGCCTGCGACGCAAAGGTCGCAAGTTCGAATCCCGACTGTACCAATGAGTTTTTCTAAACTTACGTACAGTGATTAGTCACACCACGAGCTTTACGGTGAAGGAAAACATCGTGAGGAAACCTGCATACGTCTGAGAAGAAATTCAAAGGCGCGTGTATAGTCGTGCTTGAGTAACGGCGATGGGCTCGCCATCTGTCACGTTGGCACCTAATATACCTCTGGTGGAAAGTGGGTGTGTGGGTATTACCCATACACCTCTGCCTACCCCTTCGGGGACCCCTTGTAGGAAGGCGTGAGGATATTTATTTATTTTTATTTATTTTATATTTTCTACAAGAACACACTTTTCTATAGGTGTGTGTGTACTGTGTATGTGTGTGTGTGTGGAAGGAACCGCGATGGCTGAGTATTTCCAATTTCATCTGTAAAATCGAGATTGCTAGTCCAAGTCCCAGTGGGCTGTAATACCAATTTGTGTTGATATTATGTGTTTACTGGCGATGAAAGAAAACATCGTGAGGAAGCCTGGACACTTTGGAGAAGAAATTCAAAGACGTATTAACTTAGTAGTCATACTTGAGAAACTCAAAAGATAAACTCGGCACCTGTCAGTGGCAAATACTTTCGTGTATAAATTATGCAAGAGACTCTGAACAATGTTACATAGATGAGTTTATAAAATACAGCGTCTTCGAGATCACATCCATTAGTATTATCAGATGATTGATCTTTCGCCTCGTACATGTTTATATGATTGCTGGTTGTATTACGCGTTGTGTCCACGTCAACTAACGATATACTCGCATCGCAATACTGTAATCATTTATTAGGGTGGCCATATTCTCAGCGTTTTTGGGATCGGCGCTCATCTATCACTTACACGCAAGACTCAAAATTCACAGTAAATTATATATATCACAGCAGGGGTAGGCAGAGGTGAACACCTACCTTACTACAGGGGTATTTGTAGGTGCTAACGTGATGTTTGGAAGTAGCACTCGATCGCCGGGAGTTAAAAGGTAGGAGCATGGCCCACCAGTAAGCCATAAATAGCAAAAACTTAATACATAATAATATGACCGATAGTTTCTGAAGGGCTCAAAATAATTTCTAGAAAAAAAATTCGGAAGAAATTCAAAGATATATGTATAGTGGATACATATATCTTTGAATTTCTTAAACTTATACAGGTTTTATTCAGCACAGAACATTAACAAGCAAGCCCGGCCATTACGGATTAATAGATATAGAAGAATGATATATATATATAACAATAAGCGATGCAAAAAAACAAGTGTAGGTCAATTGGGGGCGGGCTCCACCGTGGGATATCGGCTCAATACTGTCTAAATTCATTGATGAATCCAATCGATCGGACACGGTTTACGAACTCATTCATTCGGCGCGCCCTACTGTTCGTAATCAATGGTGGGTGAGTTTGAATAAACATGCTTCGAAAGTGTCGTCAATATCTTGCTACTCTCACCATATTTAGCTAACATAACCAGGTTTCAAAGCTTAAATGAGCAACAGTGTAGAAACCTCCCATCGTCAAGCGGAATCATCGTATACATTTTAAAATTTTTGGTCACCTCGATTCTAATATAAAATACGATATTTTCACGCCAATCATAAAGCTCTTCAGCCCACTGAAGGGGTAGGCAGAAGTGTTACAACACTACGCCGTTCGTATATCGAGATCGTATATCGTGTTCATCGCCGTTTGTCAAGTACGACGTTTTTGAGTGTCTCATGATCAGATTTCCTCATGCTGTATTTCTTCATTGTAAAGCTCGTAGTGTGATTAATCACTGTACTTAGCAGCAAAAGTATATGTATAATTTCCGTATTAATAACGTGTTTTAATGGAAGCACCTCAATCTGCCTGAGAGACGTTAGAATGGCATAATCGCCCAATATCATATGTACAATAAAAATTGAACTTTATACAACGGATATACAAAGTTGATATTCGTTATTATAAAGTTCAATATGACAAGGTAATATAAAACGATATTAACAAAGATTTATAGTAATTTAAAAAACAAAATGCTATTCTTAACCTTAATTGGGTCCATAACAAAACCAGCGACAAATTGAAAGACATACAATACAATTTATCGAGGTTGGACAAAATGTTATCCAATGTTAATCAAACAGAACGAGAATTCTTTTATTATTTCACAACCTTTGACTATTTAACAATAATATATTACAACTTAGTATTTTTGTGTCAAACATTATCTTGTCTATTAATCGTAATGTAATGATATCAATGAACATTGCATCGTTTTTTTACAAATTCATTAGTAATTTAGTAACCTTACTTTGATTTAACTTACATACAAAGAGATCTGCACTGTCGTAATGTATTTACCCAGTAAACATTTTTAACGTTAGAATGTTCACTTAGTGACGGCGATGGTCTCGCCATCTGTCACTGACGTGAAATAAAATATATCTCTGGCGTAAAGTGGGTGTGTACGACCTATTCACCCCTGTATACCTTTTGGGGACTATTGTAGAAAGGCCTGAGGATATTTAAATATCATTATAGTTTAATTTAGCCTACTTTGAGTGTTTAAATTAATAAATATACATTTATTAACACGCCGTCACTAACAGGGTAGCTATTAAGCTATTTATTATTACAAATCTTCTTTGAATATATGGCCGCCGAAAAAAACGGTATCAAAATTCATCCCGTAGTTTTTTAGTTTATCGCCCTCAGACAGACGGACATACAGGCAAGCAAACTTTCAGACGCGGCGGGATGACTTTGTTTTATAATATATTATGCTTAAAATATGTGAAACATTTGATGTGAAATAGCAATTGAAACTCAACAGGGCGAAGCTAATTATTCGTTACGTGATTGGATCGCTATTTTCATGTACTTACTCATACGCATAGCATGCAATAACGCTAGTGTGCCGAGTTTCTCTGCATTTTATGTACAAAATGATATTAAATCACATTACATGAACTGCAAGAGTAACCGAAACCGACGAGCATGTATGAGGAGACTGATAAATGTGGACGAAGCGAAAGAGGTATGTAAGTCTAGAGAGAACTGGTGCTCTATACTCTCTGCCTACCCCGTTAGGGACTTGGCGTGATGATATGTATGTATTGCTCTACACTGGATGGAAAATGTGAAATTGTAAATCATATGCTTTGTTTGATATTTCCAATCGTTTATTCACTTTCTTTGAACTTCACCCGTCACTTTGATTATACTATTTAGTTTATGTTTCATTAGTTTCTACACAATTACACAACCACCTTGTAAAATATGTTTAATCGGTGTGAGTGGCTCCCGACTACGATGATATTAGAGGCTCACGCACTAGTGTGAAGGATAGTAGATGTGAAGTTTGTTTATATTATATCTATATAGAAAGGATGAGTGAAGAAAGATTGACGAAACAGATATACAAAGCAAAAGTGTGTGCAAGAAGAGGCAGAGGAAGGCCACGTTCCAACTACCTGGATCAAATAGATCGGACTCTGAAGGACGGGAACGTTAAGAGTACTCGAAACCGACGAGCATGTATGAAGAGACTGATGAATGTGGACGAAGCGAAAGAGGTATGTAAGTCTAGAGAGAACTGGCGCTCTATACTCTCTGCCTACCCCGTTAGGGACTTGGCGTGATGATATGTATGTATGTATGTATATTATATCTCCATCCCCGAAGGGGTAGACTGAGGTGGGTAATAATACTCACACTTGTGATTAAAATAAAAATGGTAAAAAATAAGTCTAAACCCGCTATCAACGTACCAGCACCCATACCCTAATTGTTATATGTATTTCATAACAAAAAACTGCGCTTCATATCATCACGTAGATCAACTATACGCTATAAAGGACGTCATTTGGTCAAAGATGGTCTAATTGGACAACTTTCTAATATTGTGCAATTAAAGGAGAAGGCTATATTACTTATGGATATGTCTACGCTTGCCAACATTTCTGTGTGGATCCTTATATGGGAGTGAAAAACTGGGTTGAAAAAAGGTTGAGAATTTAAAATATATATATTTGCGTCATTCCAATTGAGGCACGGTTACTACTGCGCATATCGATTGATCTTCGGAAGTTAGGAAGCTTGGGCGAGATCTTGGGTCTTGGATGGAATAAAGTCGAGATATTCAGCAATCGCTATGCACTTTAACAGATTCTCCATCTGAAATTTAGGTAATACCCACACACCCACTTTCCGCCAGAGGTGCCAACGTGACAGATGGCGAGTCCATCGCCGTTACTCAAGCACGACTATACATACGGCTTTGAATTTCTTCTCAGACGTATGCAGGTTTCCTCTCGATGTTTTCCTTCACCGCATAGCTCGTGGTATATATATTGTGTCGCAGGGAACTGCTCGAACCACTCGCCCACCACGGCTTTATATTATAATAAATTAAATGTTACAGTTTTAAAATGAAATTTCAAATTAATACTTAATGATTAAGTCTAGTACAAGTCCTATCGATAGACATAGCATAGCATCATATATTCACCCAAAGCAAAACTTATTAGATAATGGAAGGTTCCCACGAGCTGCAGTGTCGGATGGCGCCGGCCTCCTTTAGGTTCATCGATGCCTTTTTCCGTTAGCGCCGCAGTATTACCTCGTGTACGTTGGATGACGAAATATGTATGATGGCTTTGCTATCAATATGCTAATATCTATATATACATATACTATATATCGGATGCATAGCGTATCATAATAGTATTGTGTACGTACGTAATACCTATATAACTTAATTTAGAAATACTGAAGTAAGGACACAGAAAAAACATATTTTTTTCTTTCTGCCATATTTATCTTCAGTGTTAGCAAATTTATCATAATTACAGAGTCGAGAAATATTTCTATGTAATGTATTGTCGTAACTAACCTAAATACTAAATAAGTGGTCTTAGACCATAACAATAAATCTAGGAACTGTCAGATTTAAGTATCTTAAGACACAAATAGATACTATTTCTTATTTGGTCCAACTGAAGCATTTCTCATGCTTATATTTATTTCTAAGAGATTACGACTTACGAGCGATTTCTTTCAAAGATTAACATTTTACGTAACCGAAGACTTTCAAAGCTAGTTAGCCCTTTGTTTCCTACAACAAAGGCTTTTCTAACCATTTACGGTGACATTTGCGAGTATACCATCATTTTTGAAAAGTTCACCTTTATTCACCGTTCTATTTTAAGCCGTATACCTTTGTAATAGAGTTTATTCTTAGTGTCTGGGGGGCTATTGTTGTTGGCCGTCATCGATCATAACTTATCATTTGGAGAGCGTAATGGGCCTCTAATGGCCTAGCAGTTAGGTTGCTTCATATCACGTGCACAGATATGTATATACATATTAGGTAATCATTTATGTCAGACGATATAACAAAGGTGAGCGATATAGATCAATTAAATTGGACAAACGACGAAGTGCGAAACTAGCTGATCCCGAGGTCTCACAAGCTTAAATTATTTCAAACGTGTTTCTTCTGGAATAAAATAAATTTGAACTTGTAATAGAGAGGACCCTCAATACAAATATTGAGGGTCCTCTCGGACTACTCGAGAGCCACGGCTCTTAATTATAGGTAGCTTCGGTTATAAGTGAATTAAATATGTTATATTATCGTCTATAATAAATTGGTCCTTAGTACCTAAGTTCGATCACAGCGAAACACGGACCAGTGAAGGTTCCAAATGCCAGCATCGTGAGACAATGTAACGAAGGCTGATAAAGGTTTAAGCCCACTAAAGTGCTACTGATTTAAGCTAAAGCATTTCTGACTTAGTCCCTTATATCGCCTTTTATAATGTACGATGAAGCTAAGTGCTATTCAGAAAGACATTTGCTTGTACCATTTGCCAGGATATTTTTTGAGCCAATTATTGATTCACGTGAGGTCGAGGATGGGCCTTAGAACCTGGAATTAAATAAACAGTGCCAACTTCAAAACTGAATTTTTTCTTTTACGTTAAGTAAAATTTTTAGGGGATAACTTCAAAACCCGGACAAACCAATCGCGAGCAATAGAACAATCTAGCTCCCGTGTTTATCGCAAGAAAAGTTAATTGGCACACAATTCCGTTGACGTGAAGGTGGCTTTGATGCGCAGTAGTTCGATGTATATTACATTGGAAGCACCAATTTACCCTCACAACTTTGCTACGTCCTTCGCCTCTGTAGTGCACGAGCGGCTTATATAAAGGTTAGCTTACTTGTTTGTTAAAGCCTCCGGTAGTATCTAAACATTCTACAACTATCTACTTCAGTTGACTTCTAAGTTTCAATGCGGAAAGATGGTAGATAGTGACGCTTCGCAAGTACCTAACGCGTTAACGTAATTTCTCAAGTTAACAATCTGAATGATGCATTACAGCTGTGTTGCAACAAGGAAGGGACTCGTTGGGCTTTACGCCAAGTTTCGTCTAGGAACGATAGTTTTGGCTTTCTTACATTGTGTAATATCCTCTAACATAGATGGTGTATACTTCAGAGCATTTCAAAAATATTTCACCTACTTTTGAAGAGGTGGTGGCCTAGTGGTTCGAGTAGTTGCCTGCAACGCAAAGATTGCAAGTTTGAATCCCGACCGTACCAATGAGTTTTTCTAAACTAAATAGGTGGCGCTCTGATCATGTTTTATTTTTTCACACAAGCGAGGCTGGATGGGACAGCTGGTTTTAACAAAATAATAATATATTTCAACAAAGGAGGTGTCAGTACACTTAATAGAAATACTTTTTATATCATTTCAAACTGTCACTTCACTTGACATTTAAACCAGAATAGTGAGAATTACAGCGACAATCAGAAGAATACTTTTGCTGTGCCTATTTAAGAATAATCTCTTATAAAATGCTCGGACGAGTAACAAAACCACTGTCACGGCTCCGCGGCTGGTGTTCTTGTGAGAAAGTGAACTGCTATGTAGTCATATTTTTGGCGACTCCTGGCTTCTTTATATTCGAAATGGAGGTCGTCTACCCTTACATTGTAAGTCAGTACCAGCTGGGAGTAGGAAAACAAGTATTACACACACTTCTACCCTCATTCCTGTTCATGAACATCGTCGCCAACATGTGGATGAGCATTCTAACCGACACGAGTCTGAAAACACCATCAAACGATGGTACATATTGCGAACACTGCAGAATGGTGCGTCCGTCCCAAAGCTGGCATTGTAAAACCTGCAACGTCTGCATTCTCCGAAGAGACCACCATTGCTTCTTCTTCTCGCGGTGCATTGGACTGAACAACCAGCGGTACTACGTCCTCTATCTCATTTACATCTTCATATCTATGGTATACTCCGGATATTATAACTTTTACTTTGTATGTTCGAAGTTCGAAAACGAGGAGTTTATGCTGTCATTCTTTCGGGTAATGAACCCTCTGATACGGTTCGTAGTTGTGGAACCAATGGGCATGAGAGACGTGTACGTATTGTTTTTGATCTTGAACGCAGGAATAGCTATCTGGTCGGCAGCTTTGGTGTCTTTCCACTTGAGAAATGTTCTGAGTGGAGTGACTACTCACGAGTCTCGCAAATGGGGTAGACCAAACATGTCCCAGTGGAGAGAAAATTTTCTCAACGTATTTGGAGAGAGCTGGTATCTCACGTTTTTGTGTCCGTTAATAAGTAGCCCTGTAAATAATTGTATTAAAGGCGACTAGAAACTAATTTTTGTTTTAATTTTGTGAAGGAAGTGATAGAGCTGTTAACACGGCTGTAAAGCTCCCATCGAAGTTTTCCCTATAGTGTACACAGCATCTTCTTCAGCTCTTGGAGGGATGTGTGAAAATATTTAAAGAGAGACACGAATACCTATGTTGTATGGACAACAAAGGGCTATGGACTCCATAACCATCATACGGGTGACCATATTGTTTGTTTAAAAAAAAATTGTGGCTGCTGCCCTAAAATAATTAATGCATACATTTTCTTCAATTGGCTATATCCACGCAGCATACCAAGTTCTATCAGGAAAGGGCCACGTAACGGTTACATAAGGCGGCAATAAACAAGCAACCACCAATGCATTCTAATGAACTTGCAGGAAGTAGGTACACACGCGCACGCGACCTGCGCCTGAGTCTTATACACATACAAAAGTAAGCGCGTGTTTAGAAAATATACCCCAATGACGTTAATATTATTAGTATAGTTCGAGAACCAGCAAATGATAATGATTACACTCAATAACATAATTGCATAATTTGGTGTCTTAGGCACGACATGTTAGGTGTGTAAAGTTATTACTCAGAGTATTCAAGTGTTCTTTAACGTTTTTTACGTTTGCATTCGCAGTAGAGCTATTATTGTTATGGACAGTGAGTGCATTTTTTGCCGACTTAAAAAAAGTAGGAGATTCTTTGTTCCACTGTATATTTTTAAACATAGGATAACCTAACCTTATAAGCCAGAATCTAATTAAATGTTACTCAAAGTTAGATATTTTACTGGATTAACACATAGGATATGTTTTATATAAAAAATTATAAAAATATGAAATTCACATACAAATAAAGGAAGGCCAACGATAGGAAAGGAAGGGCATAAGAGATATTTCCGCATAATAATCTCAATTTTGCAAAAGATTGCAGCCAAATGGCTCTGGTCGTGTCGTGACGTACTTCGTGGTTTTTAGTAATAATAATATATAATATAAATAAATAATCCTCACGCCTTCCCACAAGGGTCCCCGAAGGGGTAGGCAGAGGTGTATAGGTAATACCCACACACCCACTTTCCGCCAGAGGTATATTAGGTGCCAACGTGACAGATGGCGAGTCCATCGCCGTTACTCAAGCACGACTATACATACGCCTTTTGAATTTCTTCTCAGACGTATGCAGGTTTCCTCACGATGTTTTCCTTCACCGTAAAGCTCGTGGTGTGACTAAATGGTGGTTTTTAGTATACATACCAAATAGTCAGTAAACAGTTGCCAGTAGCACGCGACACAGGCTTACCGTTACGACAGCAAATCCCCGTTAGCTTTCGGTCATTGCGTTTATTTATCACCGCACCGTTCATTTTGTTATATGCAATACTTCGGAGACTACTTCCAAATCGGAGGTTACTAAATACAGCTCCTTCCCATCTTTCTGACAAATCGGTGGCGGCTGGTACCGCTGCTGCTCAGCAGGAGTGCCTGCCTCGGGTCAGGTTACAGATTTCCGGTTGTAACGCTGGGACCTTGGGGTCCTGAGGACCACCATCTTTTTAAAGAGGTCAAGCGCCGTCTAATCGTGACCGCTAGTTATATATACAACTGTTTTAGTAAATGTTAATTGAACAAGATTTTTTAAAGGTTATAAATAGGCAGCATTCATATCATCACGCCGACTACCTAATAGGGTAGGCAGAGAGTATAGAGCGCCAGATCTCAATAGACTTACATACCTCGTTCGCTTCGTCCACATTCATCAGTCTATTCATACAGTTTGTCGGTTTGGAGCACTCTTGACGTTCCGTCCTTGAACGTTCGTAAATAAGCAGCGCTATATGTTATAAAATATGTTTATATAGCGTCATGAGAAGATAGCATGTTCTTTGGTGAGAATTGCACTCTCAAGAGCTCTACTCTAAATGTCGCGCGTGACGGAACGATAAACAAGATTAATTGCAGGCCGGTCAAACAAACGTGCTTACGAATTGGCTCACTTTTAGATCATGTACTTAAAGGTATATACAATCCGACAATTATTAACGGTCTTGGAGTTATATCCCTTTAAGTAGGTACATGTACAATCTCTCCGTAAGTTTTAATTACATACGTCACAGGTCTGTAAGTCTAGAAAGAACTGGTATGTATAAATGTATGTACTAGCTGTACCATACTACTCTTCGTTATGGCATATTGTACAACCTAATTTATATATAGATACATATATGTATCCAGTGAAATCGCTGGTTCAATATGTATACGACCAGACGACCGTCTGGTCTAGTGGTTAGAGCTCCTGTCTGCGAAACTTGAGGTCGCGGGTTCGAATCCCGCTGAGGGCAGATATTTGTGTGATGAACATGAATATTTGTACCTTAGTCTTGGATGTCCTATGTATTTAAGTGTATATCTATCTATATAAGTAAATATATCGTTGACTAGTTACCATAACACAAGCATTGCTTAATTTGGGACTAGGTCAATTTGTGTGGAATTGTCCCAGGTATTTATTTATTGTTTATTATACATATCGACCCAGAGAAAGTGAAACCTTCAGGGATCCTGTTTAAAATGCGCAAACATTAAAGATTTGAGGCTACCTTCCTTAACAAAGAGACGAATAAAAGTAGATGAAAATAGATGTCTACAGAGAACAGGTAGTTTACTCTCTCTCTCCCAACCCCGTAAGTGTCACGGCGTAATGTTATTATATGTACTTATATACGGTTTTTACTTTTATATGGATTCAAATGTGACCGACTCATGATCTGGCTCGGAAGTAAAACCGGCCGACGCAGCTTTGCCTAGAGTACAGGATAGAAACCGCGCGGATATCGATCATAATAAACGATTTCGATTTGTAACAAATTATGCGAGTTACCTTAACGATAGACACGATATACTTTCGCTTTGGTTATCGTGTGATAAACGATCCATATACCCTATTTAAGTGTCGTAAATTGTCGTTAAATATTGAGACTTACCATACGAATAATAGGCCTCCTAAATAGTACGAAGAAAATGAAGCCTATTTTACTGTAACAATACGAGAGGTAGTAGGCAACATTATGGAGTCTACTTGTATGCATGAGTTACATTACTGGACTAGAATATTTGTAAATGCCCCCGATTTGACAACTCAGTTGTTAAAGTTACGGGTCATTTAGCAACACCTAAGCTTACGTGACAGGTATTGATGACAAAGCAATACAAGTATGCACGAACACACTAATAGTTTTAAGCTAGAAGCAACTTGTGAGGAAACATAAAGCTGATTTTCAAACAGCTAGCTCGCTTGATGAAACATCGTCGCAATGTTAAAAAATAAGGAACGAGATGCAAACTATAACATGCTGCAGCTTCGACTAACGACTGTGAAATCTCTCTAATGGTTGTCATTATTACAACATGTAAGTAATTTAAAAATAATTTAATGCACCGAATACAGAATAAATTGCACTTATAATAATATTAAATAAGTCGTATTTATGATAGATTTCCTAGCCAAGATTGTGTACAAGTAAGATGGCCAATCACCATCGCAGGTTTCGTCAATTGAACATAAAACGTATTCGTACGTAATTAAACTACGGCCGTTCAGAGAATGCGTTCCTGACACGTCGCGATTGAACTGACGACGTAACTTTGTAATGGCGTTGCAGTTACGATAAAAATATTATTGCTGGTTGTTTACCGTTTTAACAATTGATGAGCATTAAAACAACATTATTATATCAATAATCAATTAATGTTATAATTTTGTGCCAAACTGAGTGTCAAATAATGTAAACAATATTTTTCTAAATCTAAACTGCGCTATTACAAGGTTATGTCAGCGCTTTATATTTGTTTGTAGTGCTGTGCTAACAATAACAGGCAATAATAGTATCGTAATCTGTTCTTATACAGTTATACTTTATAAAATAATACGTTTTGTCTTTCTTTTTAAGAATTTGAAAATAATGGACTATAAGATAACTTAGATGGATAGAGATATCAGTATTGATTCTGTTATTGATAATAATATTAATTATACATGTAGGCGAAGATGATGATGAAGACACCACCTCCTCAAGCGAATCGGAGTCTGATTAATATTCTGTACGCACATTCAATTCAATGTACTTTATTGCATAGAAATACAGATTGTAACTTTGTAACAAATAATAAATAAAACAACTTTATTATATTAATATTACCCTTTTTTGGTTTCCACTTAAATAACTAAAATATAAAATTTAAATGATTCCGCCAATTTAAAACGAAAATAATCTTAAAAATAACGCGGCAGTTCATTTTGGAGGAACGGTAACGAACTCAGTGTTATGTTGTGCCCATCACTAGTCGTGACTAACTGACAGGTGTCAGGAACGCATACTTTGAACGGCCGAATTATAATGAGTAGTACAGATCGCGCGGCGAGAGTTTGGCTTTGACCTTCGGGTGGAGGGGATTACTGCGCATGGGTACTCTCAGGCACAGAATACTTTTCCTTTTTTATGTACCAGGTTGGATATTTGAGTGGGTCAAAATTCATGTACAGTGGTAATAATGCTAGAAAATAATACGAAATAGATAAACTTCTTCATTTATTAAAACTATTGATAGGTTATTTTACTTATATAAAATGTTTATTTCCTTTTCAAGTTTACAGAGACAGCGATGGAAATTCTAAATAATTGTTTTTTAATAAAATTATTTATTCCAAGATACATGTGAAATTGGTACATACAAACAAAAAAAAAACTTTACTGACAAACTTAAACAAACAAACTCAACAAATAATAACAATCGACAACAATAAACAATTAACGAAAATAGCAATTCACTTGTGAACGTGATTGTACAACCGGAGTGCGCGGTACGTCGTATCGATGCGGGAGGCAGGGAACGACTGGAGCGCCAATCAGAGCACCGCGTGCGCCTACACACCCGCCCCGCACCCCGCTAATTGCCCGTTGATACCCAATTTCTGATTTCTGCGCAATAACGGTCAAAGCCAAACTCTTATCGCGCGAGCTGTACTACTAGTAAATTTATTAATAAAATTGCGTCTATTTATTTCTCCTGAACGGTCCGCAGTTCGGTTGGTCGATCATATAGAAGTGTGCGAGGTACTCGCCAACTGTCACGTTGGCAGCAAAAATCGGGTGTCTGACTACTGCTTGCTTACCTGCCTACCGGAAGGTGTAAATATGATAATGATCAAGATACAGCCTTAACATCATGACCGTATAAAGTAAAACATTGATAAAAATATTCACAGAAAATTACTATACAAGTATCATTGCCTACTTCTAAACCCGTCAATGTAGCCATCACCAGTTCCATTTCACGCAACTGCCAATTGCGATTTACAGATAGTGCCATCAGTCTGTCATCATCCGTCGGCGAATCAAAACGTCTTCCGATTACTATCGATAATCGCAACAAAGCCGACGATTTCGGCAATCGTTATGAAACAATAGAATCGATTTCCTATCTACAGATCGATACGATTATGTCACTATGATGAGTTTCCATGGACAAATTGGCTGTCGATACAAGCCGATCATGTTAGATAATATTAATAATGCCGCGTTATGAAATTAATGTTCTCAACTCACTGCTATGTTTGGTATGTATTGCGAAGTTCAATTTACGTCAATCGTTTTTAGAATCGATTTTCACAAGAGTTAAATAATAATCAGCATTATAGTGATGCAGAACTTTGGGTAACAAGAAGTTATTGTTAATGGTAACATTGATTCACTAACCTCAGAATAACTCGTCATGATTTTGTTATGTCGAACAAACACGAAAATGTGCAATGGCAATACTATATATACCCACTATACATAGTGTTACCATATAAAACATACATATCGCTACGCCTAGCCTCTCCCATGGCAAGTGAGAGTAGGGCGGCATCCGCAGCCGATTCTTACCTGTAAAAGAAAAACATTGCTTTAGTCTGAATTCCAAGTTATTGCGATTTATAACGTGATTCAGTATTTCCTGGTTCTAATTAGATTAGAATTCCTATAACTTTCGCCCTTACCCCCGAAACATTTTCAAATTTCATCGGGATATTTCACTATAAATCGTGATGTGTTTAATTTATTTCATTATTGATTTGGTACAGTCGGGGTCCGAACAAACAATTTTAGTGTTGCGGATCTCAACTTGGTTATACATGGTCACGGCTCACTCGACTTCCACGATTCTATCAATATCACTTTGGTAGAAGAATATTGTCACCCTATTATTTTAATTGCGTCGACAATAAAATATAGCCATGGTGGCCGAATGGTTCGAGTAGTTGCCCGCGACACAAAGATCACAAGTTCGAACCCCTTACTGTACCAATGAGTCTTTCTGAACTTAAGTACAGTGATTAGTCACATTAACAGCTTTACGGTGAAGGAAATCATCGAGAGGAAACCTGCATACGCCTGAGAAGCAATTCACAGGTGTAAGTATAGTTGTGCTTGAGTAACGGTGATGGACTCGCCACCTGTCACGTTGGCAACTAAAATATATCTCTGGCGGAAAGTGGATGTGTGGGTACCACCTATACACCTCTGCCTACCCCTTCGGGGACCCTTGTGGGAAGGCTTAACGTTCCATTACGTTACGAAGGAGAAATTATCTCAGCACTTCTCTCTTCTTATTACAAATGCTACAAGCTTTGAAACCTAATATTTATCCATCACGTAATTGTTGACGGTTACAAATCAAATCCATTTCAGTTAAAATAAACATCATTGTTATTTAAAGAGTGAGCAAAGTTACGTAAAACCTTTATTGATCTGGTTTCACAGTTGATATTATGTACGCTTTCACTGATTCCTTGCAATAATATGTTTTAGAACAAAAAAGATCGGTCGGGTTAAATTAACATCAATAATTTGCCAATATTACTGTGGAATCTTTGTTTGTGTAACGTGAAAACTTAATGTTATGATTGGAGCAATCACGATGGAGTTGCCACTTTATATAAATAAAAATTGGGACAATGTTAACACAATTTCTGATTCTTAGGCATATTCATTATTTTTGTGACATTTTATGAAATATTGTTTATTAATTATGTCCAAATTACAGCGTAAGAAATCAATTTAGTACATGCATATTTAAAAAGATTAAATAAATTATGAGCCGTGGTGGCCGAGTGACTCGAGTAACAAAATTGCAAATTCGAATCCCGATTATATCTTAGTGTCTACATAACAATGAGATTCTCAACTTATACTCAATAATTTGATTAAAAAATCGAGAGGAAACCGTACTTGAAACATCCACGGACTCGCCATCTGTCACGTTTTGATATAGATATTATTGAAAATATCTATTGATGTTATTTGTATGTGTAAAGAGGTATGAAAAGTACTCTGAAATTGCCTACATTAAAACTACCCCACGACCGCACCGTCCATAGCGAATAGATTAACCACAAAGAGTAAGATTAGCAAGCGAACTGTGGAACCTCTTAACAAAAGCTTAACCTCACGACCTTTCTTAGCAATCCTTCATAAAACCTCAATAAATTGTAATGACATTTGACCTAAAATATTTCATGCAATGATGAAAATATTCGTGGACTATTTAGCTCTAGATAAATTGGTTTTTATTCTTTTTTTGCTGGTTTTCAACTTTTTCTCTTCATATTCGGTCAGTTGGATCATGCTATAGTGACGATTCTAATTGAATTATAGATAAAAATGAACTACAGTTTACACAAGGCGGAGCGGAGCTCATTCAACCGTGAGAAATCATCTACTGAGAATAATCAGATGTATTTTTTTCGGAATTTGCAGTTTATAGAGGACGTATAATTCACCATACTATTTATTTGTTCATCTATATATTGTAAAAGCGACAGATTTATCGATTGGACACTCAAGGATGGGAACGACAAGAGTACTCGAAACCAACTAGCATGTATGAAGAGACTTATGTATATGGACGAGGCGGAAGAAGACTCTCTCTATCAGCCCTCTGTAGGTAATTTGCTTCAAGCTATTATATTATATATATCGTTCTTTTATTACAGATTTGATCACTTGGATACATTTATCTTCTTTGTGTTATACAAATTTGTGTCGCTTGTTCGAAGTGTGGATCGACGAAAAAAGTCCACGACCGGGATAATTATAACTTGTTGTGTTGCGACATCATTAGTGAAGGGCGCAGAGCAAACAAAATACTCGGGTCAGTGGACTATCGTCTCCTGTCGTAATTGGCGACATCCGAGTGTTCGCAAGCTTAGCCAATGTTGCGGTCTAATTAACATCGCCCTTTGCCGAAAATTTATTGCCTTAGGAATGGCAAATTTCATGCTAAAAACGCCTCTTTTAGACATTTGTCAATGGATGGATTGTCATATCCAGGTTTTAAACTATATTCAATCATTTGCATGGCATGCAATGCCACTTACACCAATTAAATAATCCTATACTTATCAATACGCCGAGTCTGTGCTCTACTCTCTCTGCCCACCCCGTGAGACTCGGCGTGATTATATGATGATGGCGATACGCTAGTTTCACTGGCGGGCAAAGGCCTCCTCTCCCCCACCTATCGCTATATAATATTACGTTAATCATCAGATAATAAGACCAGAACAAACTTGTCATCACGATGTCGCTGTAATTGCTACACACATTTTAATTCCATAAGAGCGTGAGACGCAGGCTCTCTAAGCGCTATTGAAACTTCACTTTGTTCTTATTCATTATAATTTAATTTACAAATAATAAAGAGTGAAAGCATACATTAATTATAATTACATAATAGTTACAGCTCTAAGGAAGCAAGATGAATGAACTTCAAAATGGCTTCCGAGTCCATTCAGACTGGATGACAAGTGAATTACGAAACGCAATAAGTAAAAATACACGAACTTTAATTATGTTGTCTGCTATTATTCAGACAGAATTTATAATTGTGTGATTTCTACTTGGATTATATATTAATACCAGACGTGCCCCGCCGTTACACCCGGGTAAAAATTGATTTATTTTCAAAACAAAAGCTATGTGTTAATTAGCTATTAATCTATGTCTGTGCCAAATTTAATTCAATTCCTTTTAGTCGTTCATAAAAGTAATCTAATCTAAGTAAACATTAAGTATCTCCCAGTTAAAATCCATCTTAACGGTCCTGCCGATTCGGAGAGCAATAAGAACAAACACAGAGACAAACATATTGTGTTTGTGTTATCAGTACTGTATATACTTTTAAAAAATGATAATTGATACAACTAAAATGTATATAATTGTATTTGTACACGCCTTTCTACTATGGTCCCCGAGGTGTAATGTTTTCCTTCACCGTAAAGCTCGTGGTGTGACTAATCACTATACTTAAGTTCAAAGATTACAATGTATGTTTAAGTTAAAAAAAACTCATTGGTACAGTCGGGATTCGATCTTGCAATCTTTGTGTTGCAGCCAACTACTCGAACCACTCGATAACATCGGCTTTTAATTTAATCACATTTATTTCGAATAGAAGAGAAATATATTATTTGCGAGATCTTATTACTTTTAACGATCGTGTTTAATGTTGCTGTGTGATCATTACTAATTCTCATTGTGATGTTTATAATAACATCTGATTATATGTTTTATAGTCACGTTACTAACCGCTTAATCACTCGTTTATCACATATATGATGTGATAATTCATTGCAAATTGTTTGAATATCTTTCGCTAAGAGTATAAAATGGCATATGGATAGACAAATAAATATGGATGGAGCAAAAGAGGTATGTAAGTCTAGAGAGAACTAATGCTCTATACTCTCTGCCTACTGCGTTAGGGACTCGGCGTGATGATATGATGATGATGATGACATATTTAAATTTATTTTCAAACTTATGCAGATATCCTTGCGATGTTTTCCTTCACAGCCAAAAGCTCGTGGTGTAATTAATCACAGTACATAAAAAATCTCATCGGTACAGTCGGTATTCGAACTTACAATCTGTGTGTGCAGGCAACTACTCGAACAACCTCGGTCACCACAGCCCCATACTATGGCTATAAAAATATACTATGTGACGTAAGGTGAGTATTTAAAATTGTACCAAATGGGCACTGAAACTAGGTCTTTAGTTCCGCGCCACTGGTCACCCGCGGACCGTGACCGACCGCTATGTGGTATTCCGTACGACCGTGATTCAAGTTTTTGTACGATGACATCGGAAATTCTTATAAACTACTCACTTATGTAGTGTACTACTACTAACTACTAATGTAGGTCTGTATTTGTTTTTCAAGTGATTAGGTTTTGGGTTAATTATGACCCAATTGCCACAAAATTTTTATGTTAAAATATTTTATATAATAATAATAAAATAATATAATATATCCTCACGCCTTCCCACAAGGGTGCCCCGAAAGGGTAGGCAGAGGTGTATAGGTAATACCCACACACCCACTTTCCGCCAGAGGTATATTAGGTGCCAACGTGACAGATGGCGAGTCCATCGCCGTTACTCAAGCACGGCTATACATACGCCTTTGAATTTCTTCTCAGACGTATGCAGGTTTCCTCTCGATGATTTTCTTCACCGTAAAGCTGTTAATGTGACTAATCACTGTACTTAAGTTCAGAAAGACTCATTGGTACAATTGGGGTTCGAACTTGCGATCTTTGCGTCGCAGGTAACTGCTCGAACCACTCGGCCACCACGGCAAAATATTTTGAAATACAAAAATAAGCATATCCCTCTTTGATTACCATTACATATTAAAAATATAAAACCAAGTTAGCCGCCGTGTCTATCTGTCAATCGATGCGCGATAAACTCAAAAACTACTGAATTTTCATGCGATTAACACCAATAGACAAAATAATTCAAGAGAAACCTTCAAAAGCATGACTTGTTGAAATTTGTTTAAAACGGTTGAAATATGACGACGATTGACCTAGGAGCATTAATCGAAAACGTAACCTAATCCCTTTCAGATAAAACAGAACAACGTATGTGCGTATAAAATACCCCAAAATATTAGAGGGAAATTCAAGAAGACCTTAGCTAGAGCAATCTCAATAAAATAATATATCTGCAGTGTATGAATGGCGATAAAAGTTATCCAGCTAAATTAAAAAAGGACCAGCATTCACCAATCCATACGCCACGGCGTAGCATACAATTTCGCTAATTATACATATCGTATAAGGCAGGTTGCACAACGCGGAAGTCGTGACCGATGGTCGTGACCTACTCGACATCTGGCTGCGCTCGCTATGATATGCCAGAGCATCTACGGAATATTTGGGCTGAGATAGAGCGCTAGTAAACAAGCCCTGTTTTAAATATGGAGATTTCAAGTATATTCGAACTAATTTATACTGATTATTAAAAAGTGTTTGTTTAAAAAAACGTGACCTTATTAAATCTTTAACACGAGCAGCGCCAAATATGGGCACTATTTATTATACTGCTTCCTTACATTTCTTGGATGAGAAAGTTATTTACGATCAACGTGTGACATAAGCAAAACAAGGGTCCAACGAAAATTTAATACATTGTATTCAAACTACAATAAAATTACTCGGTCCCTCCCACTCGATTGAAGCAGCATGTATCATAATATTACAACAACATATTTTTTGTAATCAAAATATGCCCGCAGCAGTGATGAGTCGCGTTTTAAATTAAGTTATTCCTTCATACAATGATTAAGTGCGCGTAGGCGCAGATGTGTGGAGCTTTATGTGATGACGACAGAGGACAAATAGTTCATACACTCGATATTTGTACGTGAAAATATGAGATTATAATCACTCACCTTAACTTGACATTCACGTCAAATGTATCGTCTTATAAACGAAAATGTTAAGTATTTGAGGCAATAAATGCGCATAGCAAATATTGTCTGTAAATGTTACTAAGTTAATTATACATCTTTATATTGTTATTTAAAAAGGATTATATTATTTATATAATATAATATATATGCTCACGCCCTCCCACAAGGGTCCCCGAAGGGGTAGGCAGAGGTGTATAGGTAATACCCACACCACTTTCCGCCAGAGGTATATTAGGTGCAAAAAATATATATATTATTTTTCGACCGCAATTTAAATATATATACAATAAAAATATCAAGAGCTGTGGTGGCCGATTGTTTCGAGTAGCTGCCTGCTACACAGAGATAGCAAGTTCGAACCCCGACTGTACTAATGAGTTTTTCTGTACGGTGGAGGAAACATCGAGAGATAACCTGCATACTCGCCATCTGTCACGTTGGGACCTAAAATATCTGGCGGAAAGTGTGTGTGCTAGTGTGGTTAGCCACTAGCCACACAGGTTCCGAAGTTTCACACAGGTTCAGCCGAAGTGGTAGGCCACTTCGGGAACCTATAATAATAATAATTTATTTCAGATTAATTTCCATATTTGTTAGTAAATGAACTTATTGCTATGTTAGTAATAAAATGTATTGAGAAAATTACATTAATTCATATACCTACGTGTACCAGGTGCACTAGACCCGTAACAGTGTAAACTGGTCCAGTGCCCCTGGAATGGACAATCTATCCTGCTTGCAATTATTTGCACGACTGAATATATAACAGTAAAGTCGATGACAATAGAAGAAAAAACGGAAAAGTTATCTTACTAATATTATAAATAGAACTTGTTTATGGGATTTCTTGACCTCTCTAATCTCAGGAACATCCAATTTGAAAAATATTAAATATTCATACATTAGATAGGCCGTTCATGGAGGAAGGCTATAGGGTACCATCACGACTCTGTGGGGCAGAGTTATTCAAGTAATATTGTGTTTGTATCATGATATGTGCACGACTCTGTGTGCATGAGAAACATGCGATCGACCGCACGGCCGAAGACCCCAAATATTTTAAAGTCCAGACAAAAAAACAAACAATCGTTTTGGAAGAAAAAACCAACGCTATTCCTGAGATCGAAGATACATACAGAGATACAATTGAATCGGCAAAAAAGATGGGTTTTAAATTGATGACAATTTAGGTACATATATGCAGAGTTCGGCGCCGTTTCTCAAGCACGACTACAGACACATTGAATACTTTTTTAAACGTATGCAGGTTTCTTCTAAATGTTTTCCATAACATTGTGGTGTAACAACTCATTGTGCTTAAATTAAGAAAGAACTTACTGCAAAAGACCGCTGGAGTTCGAACCTGCAATGTATTTAAACGCACGTGACTTCTCAAACCTCTGAGCCACCATGACTCCTTGGCAAGAATAATGTATTTTGTCATAAGTTAATGGTTTTGAAAGTGAAGTGCCTGCCCTTTACAGTACCTTCATAACACAAAGGTCAACACAACGCTAAAGGATTTGAGACTGAACTTATTTTAAAGGGTGTCTGATATCTGACGGCGGTTCGTGAATTCTCGTTAATTTAAATATTACTTACTATAAGGAAAAGAAATACACTCAAGTTCGGGAACGTGTGAGTATATATGGAGAGATTGAAGAGATGCCTGGCTATACCAGGCAGAGAGAGTACAGACCTCTTTCACTTCATTGACATTCATCAGTCCCTTCATACATATCCGGATTCGGAGTATATCTACTCTTGGAGTGTTCGATGGATTTGATCTAGGTAGTTACAACGTGATCTTCACCTCTGCTTCCACACATTTTCGTGAGGCTGTCTTCACTCATACTTTCTAAATGTCAAAACCAACGTAGCGTGCCATCTTTTAACAATCACATCCTCGTTCACACCAGTCGTCCGGAGTCAGTCCATAGTCGTATGTAGTGTGATTAAAACGTTATCCACAATTGAAATCATACACTTCATATCTACGGTGATCCATACAATTATTATTCCAACAATAACAACATATCAAGTGCAGGAAACGAGACACAATGAAATGAGCAATTTTATGTAATTATATTGTACATCGCGATGGCTTTGATCGAATCATAATTCTGCTTTTGTGTCACATGACGTATCCTCGTCGTGATATTGTAGTAGGTAATTGTAGTTTTGAGTACTGCGGTGTCTAATTGGTTCGAATTCGAGGTGGCGAATTTATTAATCACACCATGAACTTTTCGGTGAAGGAGCACATCGAGAGGAAACCTGCATACGTTTGAGAAGACATTCGCAGACGCATATGTAGTCGTAGTTGAGAAACAGTGATGGCCGCGCCATCTGTCACGTCGGCACCTAAATATACACCCCTCTGTGTTACCTTTCGTCTCTCTAGGTCCCTAGTAGAAGCATAAGCTTAGCTTATGGCCATACAAATAAGTTAAAGTTAAGCACCGGAGACGCAATCAATTTATGGATGGGCCATTAAACTGAAGTGTCACAGATGTCAACGCAGGTAGAATATCTTGAGTGCTAAATCTTTGAGAATTTACAAAGTGTAATGACCGATTAAACTTGGTTGACGGAAAATCTTGCCGTGGGTTACAAAGATCGGATAGCAACCGCTTCGTGATGGAGTTTGAGTACTCAAACAATGTTTAAGAAAAAATAAGACCTCGGGCATACTGATGGATTTTTTGTTAAAAATACCGCATATGACTATTATATGAACACTCGTTTTCCGCGTTATCAGCATAAAAACTTTTTATACAAATATATAATATTTTTCTAGAAGAACTCCATGATTTAATATTTACTAAAGTACATGTGGATTTGCTTCAAATATTTTGCCTGAAAATTCAATAACTTAATTTATGAGTTTCATATTTAAAAAATGTTAATGAATTCCAGTTCCACTTTGAGAACAATTGAAAACCAAACTTTTA
>JACCPG010003804.1:0-61843 GCA_016069955.1 Drepana arcuata
TTTAGTGTCGGACAGACTGAATGAAGAAATTAAAATAGGAACGTTGCGAACATTGTAGTTTGAGCAACTCAGTCTTAGCTTTGAGTAATTCAAGAAATTCTCTACACAGTTGCTGCCCTGTAATTTGTTTGCTGTAAAGTTAGTTATTGGGTTATCTGAACTAGCTGCGCTCTGTGGTTTCACCTTCGTTAAATTAAGATGTACAGTGACTATAGTTTGATATAAGTTCATCATAAAGTAACAAGTGGTTTTCGTCACTTGCTATTTCTTATGTTCTGTCTGGCTATGTTATACGGTTCTGGTACAACCTGACAAGTAACTGCCTGTGGCATAGCCGAGGTGAATACATTTACCAACAGACCGGTGAAATGTGTCCTTTGTAAGCAACGTACATAACTCCGACAACGTGCCGTAATATACAACGACGGACATTCACAAGTGAATAGTCATAGAACTCGTGTTCCTTGTATTTGCGTAATTGAATTCAATGCTCGAGTGCACTGTACCGCAGCAATATTTCGATGAAATCGGTAAATCTTGCTTTGATGAAATACTTACCTAGTTTTGTTAATGTGACACATAAATATGACCTTCCCACAAGATTGGTCGCAGAAGAGGTAGGTACTTTTTTTTAGGTAAGTTATATTTTAGGTGCCCACATGACAGACGGCGAGTCAGGGTACGCGACAATTGCTTAAATTATTTGGATTAAATTTGCAATTATCTTTAAAAAAGCTTCCAAAGGCAGTGCGGCTTTATTTGGGCGCACCTTGTATAATGCATAATAATAATTGTGGACGTGGACTCTGCACTAATTGTGGCGATTATCGTCATGGCTAATGGCTAAGAGCGGCATTGAACTAGCCTGGGTCGTGCAGTCCCAATATTGATCGGGAGGTATTTTATGCCATTCTCTGCAGTAAATCGTATAGATTCACCGGATATCTCTGTGAGTATACAGGAGTCTGCTTCCGGACGCAACCGACCATCAATCGCAAATGTGTCAGTGAAGTCGAATCGAATCGATTTTTTTTTATCTACATACATACATACATATCATCACGCCAAGTCCCTAACGGGGTAGGCAGAGAGTATAGAGCGCCAGTTCTCTCTAGACTTACATACCTCTTTCGCTTCGTCCACATTCATCAGTCTCTTCATACATGCTCGGTTTCGAGTACTCTTAACGTTCCCGTCCTTCAGAGTCCGATCTATTTGATCCAGGTAGTTGGAACGTGGCCTTCCTCTGCCTCTTCTTGCACACACTTTTGCTTTGTATATCTGTTTCGTCAATCTTTCTTCTCTCATCCTTTCTATGTGTCCAAACCAACGTAACTTGCCTTTCTTCATCTTTACAATCACGCCCTCATTCACGCCAGTTGATTTGCGAATCTCTTCATTGCGGATTCGATCTAATATCGTTACGCCGCACATTTTACGAAGAGATCGCATCTCGACTGCATTCAAGCTATTTTCATACTTCCTCTGACATACCCAGGATTCGCTGCCATACAATAAGGTAGGTACCAATATCGCGTTGTGGACAGCAACTCGAGCATTCTTGCTCAGACTTTTACTGCCCATCAACGCCGACATGGCCCCATTCACCTTATTTCCGGCAGTTATCCTACTTTCAATATCTTTTCATACTTTTCTGATCTACTCACAGAGCTGCTCTCCAACAGAATCTGTCGAGGATCCTATAGCGGATAAAATAAGTATGGGAGAGATTGTAGGCGCGATAAAGAAGTCTGAATGTGGTGCCAGGAATAGATGGGATTACGGCTGATGATCATATCGGTGGACCAGCTATCTGGGACGTCATCTATTTGCTATGCAATCTTTGCTGGGAAAAAGGTGATGTTCCGGACGACTGGAGGCGAGCAGTCATCGTGCCTTTCTATAAAGGAAAGGGATCACGATTGGACTGCTCAAACTACAGAGCCATCAGCTTGGTCAGCTTAGCTAGTAACGTGTACACGAAGATCCTGACGATAAGAATGCAAGAGCGATCCGAAAGGTTTCTCTGGGAATCCCAAGGCGGATTTAGACCAGGAAGAGGATGTATGGATCAAACCTTCTCGCTTCGCGGAATCGCGGAAAAGTTTTTGGATATTAACCAAAAGGTTTTCTGCGCTTTCGTCGACTTGGAGAAGGCATTTGATAGAGTCGTACGAAAGGAACTCTGGGACGTGTTGCCTGGATATGGAGTGAGCAGTTCCCTACTGCATGCCGTGAAATCACTCTATTGTGATAGCGAGGCGTGCGTTAGGGTTAACGGTGGGATGTCACCCTGGTTTGATGTGAAGTCGGGGGTCAAACAAGGGTGTATCATGTCTGCCTAGCTGTTCATTATATATCTAGATAACTGTCTGAGAGCACTAAGAACGAACGGATGTGGAGTGAAAATGGGAAACTTAGTGGTCAACTGCCTATTGTACGCCGATGACGCGGTTTTACTGGCGTCATCAGAGGGTGAACTGCAGTCACTAGTTACCATAATGAAAGTAGAATGTGAAAAGAAGGGGCTGCGCCTAAACGCTGGCAAGACTAAGGTTCTGGTATTCGAAAGAGATGAACAAGTGACCGAGTGTGCTATATCGGTAAATGGGCAAATTCTAGAGCAAGTGAATGAATTTGTAAATCTTGGAAGCATGTTCACACGAGATGGAAAGTATGAAAAAGATTTTTTTATCTATGATACTAAATACAATATTTTTATTACAAGAAATTCGAACGGGAAACCCGTTATGCCCTACCTCTCTAGATATACTATTATAATGACTTTAACATTTATTTAGATGCAAGCGCAAAACGTTTATTCCGATTTTTTTATTTATCTGGAGATAATATTAACGGGATAGAATGAAACTGCAGGCACGGTTTAGTATGCAATAAGGAAAATAATAATCACAAATGATAACCGAGGAAAATAATCAACCCATTTGTGCACAAGCAAAGTTGTAAACATTTGTATCTAGCTGTTATGATTGTAGCCAATGCCAAGTTCCAGGCGAGTTCGGTCACATTATTAATTCAAGTAGGTACTCAATTTATAATATTACTTTTAGTTAACAGTTTTAACATTCGGCTAGCAATATTTCTGTAATTCCATCTAGATTCCTATATAATATGTATTTTCATGTATTCCTTACAAAGGGGTGAAACACCCTCATTAAACCGGAGATATTTAAGGTGCTGACGTGATAGGTGATGAGATTTTAGCAGCTCTTAGGCATTATATTAGACTTAAAAAAGGAGGAGGTTATATGTTATGTCTATTTTTTCTCAGACCCATTTCGTTAAATGTGTCTTTAGTGTGAAATTCTAAATGTGATAATCACAATCTATAATGATGGATCTTAAAAAAATTGCTATTACATGCAGTCTTGATTTCCAGGTCAGTTGACTCTTCCAAAGATAAACAAAACTTGTATTGGAGTTTTGTGTAGTAGGATATTATATGCCTACATGATATTATATTATACACCCTGCTACTAAGCCTTCATGATATATAATATATAAAAAAAAAGATCGGATGTTAGTTCCCGGGATCAACACATACAGACAAGAAAACTCAGCCTAAAAACAATATAAGAATATAGTAAATTTCATAAAAAGTTTAAAATTTTCAAATTGTAAAAAAACAATAGCCACTAACATCATTATGTGTCATTAAATAAAGCGCAATGGTGACTACTTTGCCATTTCCCGATTTTTAAGCGACTTGCCCCAATTTTGTGGGCGCTTTGGGCGTGACCTCAGCTCTTAATGGCTATTCTAGGGGTATTTCTTATTCAACACACTCGTACTGCCTCCCCGTAGACTAACTTATCAGTATCGTATGGTGTGGGAATGACATGAATTTAAAAAAGTGAAATGCAAAAGTATAAAAACTTACGAAAGCAATTCTGTATTTTTTTCGTGCTGATTCAAGTATAATTTTTACATATTTTGTATACACATATGTCTTCCCACAAATATCTCTTTCATCATGATTGTCCCCTACTATTAACCTCGTGGAGTAATAAAACTATGCGTAAGTTAAGGACAAATCATTGGTACGGGCCACCTATATTTGAATCCGTAGACTGAAACCACTTGATGCCTCGGGGCATTTTCAGGTTTCCTTGAGTTTCATAAAATCACGGACAAATGTAGTTTAAATAAAAAAAACATTCGAAAAATCACGGTATCGCGTGACCGTTCCTTTATAATGACATGTACGCTCGTTTTAATTGCGCTGATCAAATCTTATAGTAAATAAATATTTAACATACAGTGAAAGATGAATAGCGTCCACTAAACTGTGTGAGTAGCTATTTAATATGAAGTTTGAATAATATGGGGAAGTTCTAGTGTTATAGTGTTTCAAATGCCTATATTATACTGATTAATGTGGATGCATGAAAGAGTTCTGTACGTCTAGAGAAAACTGGTGCTCTACTCTCTCTATGAATACGTTTATATGTACTCAAAATAACCAGTTTGTACGAACACTGACTGCCTAGAACGACATAGATATACAAGCCGATATCTGATACAAATGAGAAAACACTGAAAAGGTTTTCATTGCAATTAGTAGTACTAATGGTTATAATATTGAACAAAGCATCTCTTGTGTATTAATTAAAGAATAATAAGGCTTGTTATTTAAATTATTTTAAAAGTAATAGGCAATATTTTTACCAAATTTGTCTTCTTTACGTCCTTCCACGAGAGTCCTTGTGTGGTAGGCAGAAGTGGACAAGTCCTCTATTCACCGGAAATAAATTAAAAAAATGCGACAGGTAGCGAGTCCACCGCCGTATCTCGAGCAAGACTATGCACATGCCTTTGGATTTCTTTTTAAACGTCGAGAAAAAAATCTCGATATTTTTCTTTACTGTACATCAGTTCATAAAAAATTCATTATTACAGTTGGAAAATCGAACTTGCATCCTTTGTGTGGTGGGCAAAATATTTAACCCAGGACACAGGGAACACTTATTGAACGTCATATACCTACTAAAAACTAAAGTTACCACCATTTCCAAGAAAAATACCTGCCAGGAGAAGAAACGGCGAAACAAACACCACGTCCGTAATCATAGCAATCTGGGAGCAAATTTGAAAAGTAAAGCTTAACGCCTGTCTAATACATGCTAGGTATTTTCCGGAGCTATTAGATTCCGCATCCCGTGAAGTATTCCTAACATTCCTGAGAGGTATTACACTTGATGTCACTACGGTAGATACGTCGTCTTACAGGTTTATCTTACACCTCATTGGTTGTAGTTTGCCGGATATTATATTAATGTTTAGTGCTGGAGTTTTTTTTTTTCAACAAATAAAAAACGAAAAACAGGACAGTAATAACACGTAATTTAATTTTTATTTGATTGATATTAAAACAATTTGGAAATCAAATATGCAATTTTTTTATTGTATCTGAAATTTCGTCCAGGTAACCGAGCAATGTACCTTTTTTTTTATATACCTGGGACAATTCCACACAAATTGACCTAGTCCCAAATTAAGCAAAGCTTGTGTTATGGTAACTAGACAACGATATATTTTTGCCGCTAGTCTTCTTGGCACCCTTCCGCGTGACACAGATTTGGGTCATTTATTCTATTTATAGTTAGTTTATATTTACTTATATAGATAGATATATACTTAAATACATAGGACATCCAAGACTAAGGTACAAATATACGTGTTCATCACACAAATATCTGCTCTCAGCGGGATTCGAATCCGCGACCTCAAGTTTCGTAGTCAGGAGCTCTAACCACTAGACCAGACGGTCGTCGAATGTCAAGACAAAAAGGCCTCCAGCTAGGCATTTCTTAAACGCAAACCAAACACAGCAAAGGCACCCTTTGCGGATTTAGAAGCTCAGCTTAGAGCATTGCAAATAGCGATTTCCAGCGAGGAAAGCTTACCTGAACTAATAAAAAATATGACCAGTGTAACTACAATTTGAGTGGAAGAATCCGTTCTAAGCTGTCTTTTTTTAGCTTAGTCACCAATCGGCACAATTCTACTAGTTGAATTAGTATACTTTTATTAAACATTCCCACCACGGCCCCCCGCATCCCCAGAAGGGTAATAAGATCCTCTTCAATTAACTTCAAGGCGAATCAACATTAAAATAACTATTTCTAAGAAGGTGCTACAATCGGAAACTAAAGTGGTAGGCTTAGGTTTCAGTAACGATAATGAAAGTTTATTTGACGCAGTACCTTTCATTTAAAAATGTCATTTTATTTGTCTGATACTGATCTACAACTCGAAGAAAAGTGGCAGAATAGATGAAATAAATGTTATATCAACTTCTAATATCCAAGTGAATTTTAACCTTCAAATTTGAATAGTAAAGTCAAAGGATATCTGATATTTCTTGTCAAATTATTCATGAGTAATAATACACACAATCTTTTTTTCGTAGGGAAAGTTAAGGAAAATGTACCTTAACGGTTATTTAAATAAAGCAGAAATTTTAGTAGACAGAGATAAAATTGGAAGTGTAATATAATTTTCAGTCGAGGCCATAGTTTCGAGTACAGGGTAGTTAAGATGGCGCGATAACAGTTTTAATATGAGCCGGATGTACCGTCCGGCCTCCGATAACAAAGAGCCTACAGCTCGATTTAGGATATTTTAGGTTTCAAAATGGATTAACTTTTCAGGGGGAGTTAGTTAAATACAATACTATCTGTTCCCAACATTTGAAAATAGACCAAAAATAAAATGATTGTATGATATGTAAAATTACTATTTTATTATATTTTTTTACTATTTTAAGTACAACAGTTACACGAGCTTTACTGTATAGGAAAACATCTAAAGAAAACTTGAATACATTTAAGAAGGAGTTTAAAGACGTATGTACTTGAAAACAATATATAGCCGTGCTTGAGAAACGATTAGGATAGGGGGGATATTGTACTTTCTTGGATCTCCTATGAGTTTATATATATATATATATATATATATATATATATATATATCTATATAATTAAATATATCATCATCTAGCTACACAAGCTTTGCAAAATTTGGGGCTAGGTCAACTTATGTGGAATTTTCACAAGGTCAATTCAATTCAATCTGGCGGAAAGTGGGTGTGTGGGTATTACCTATACACCTCTGCCTACCCCTTCGGGGACCCTTGTGGGAAGGCGTGAGGATATATTATTATTTATTCAATTATATAAATACTTCCCTTGAATCACCCTACCCATTGTTCAAAACCGCTTCAAGATCGTTAAGTAGTATTAAGTTCTCTTCACTTGATCTTGAACAAGTTCACAGACATGGCGAGGGACTTTGATTTTAAATATACAGCGAAGCCAAGGATAGAAAAGAGTTCACTAAATAAGGTGAACATTTTTCACCTGTTTATTGAAGACAAATAGGTTTTCCACGCTACATAAATAACGCATTACACTCGCTACTGCGTTGAGTGTACTAAGCAAATATAATTTGTGAATGAAATATTACCTTTTGCAGCCGTTTGTGTGTTCAAATATGCTGAATACAGTGCGCGTGTATAATCACGCATGTGCCTCCTATTTAGTGGACGTGAAGTAGGAAAAATGGTGCGCCATCTTTGCACCGAGTTAGAACTACCGAGTATATCAATGCTGAATAATATTTTTTTATTAATTTTGGAACCCCAATAGTCTCGCACTGCGCGGTTCCAAAAAAGTTTCCTCCCCTGAACGATCAAGCTGTGGAATGAGCTACCCGTTGAGGTTTTCCCTGGAGAGTGAAGCATGGAGTTCTTCAAGAAGGGAGTTATACGCCTGGTGATGCAAGCATCGATAGGCCGCGGTAATCGTTTACCATCAGGCGGACCGCATGGTTGTTACCATTAGTTTATCTTAAGATATTAACCTTAGGTTGTAGACATACATATGTAACGTACAAGCAAATGCTTGGTAAGTATGTTCGTAGTTCTCCGAGGTGAAATCCATGCGGGATATATTGTTCGGCAACTTTCCAACTATTCAGGTTTTACTACATACACTGTTGAGAAAGTTCGACATCTTCTATACACTATTACTAGCGATATTTTATTTATTAAACCAGCTTGAGCGTTCCAAGGTTTTGTGTTATCTAGAGCATTTTTAAAATTTTGTGCTTTGTCTTAGTCTATAATTTTTTTAAAAACACCTTAATTAATATTCTGCTTCGGCAAAGTGATAAAATGTAAGATAAAATATTTATATTTTTATTGTAGGAAAACGGCAGAAACACTTTTAAATTAAGATATAATTAAAATTATTTGCGATGACATAATGAATCCGAAAATAACTGAAAGCGAACCCAGACAAATTCCTTAATTAGAGAGATGTTCTTTACTATCTTACAAACCTTTAGAAAAAACCTTTTCCCAACAAAATATGGCAGATTTATTTCAATATTTTTTTAGACTCGCAAAATTCCACATTGTCACACAAGTTACTTATAAACGAATTGGCGGCTGTACATATATACTACATCTTCTCGCTACTCTACACGTGATCCTGGGGTGAATCTTTATCTAATGAAAATTCAGGACTACTTTTGATTACTGCATGACAGCTACACATACATACATACATATCATCACACCTCAACCCCCTCAGGGCAGAGAGGGTAGAGCACTAGTTCTCTCTTGACTTCACAGGCTCTTTCGCTTCTTCTCCATTAATTAACAGCTAAACAATAAAATAAAGTTCGTAGTACTGCTATTTCATACTGCATGGCTTTAGCGTAGATAAGTATTCTTCTCTACATAGTATTAAACAGACAGAGAGAATCTCCCACAGTCTGTACGCTAGCTTTTTTAACAACAATAATTTTAACGTTGTTTTCATGAAAGTGATTCTAGAGAAAGATCAATGTGCATAGTATAGTACTACCTAAGAGGGCGAAAGAGTAATTTTATATGTATGTGCTAGTTTCAGTATATATATATATATATATGCTATAGTTACAACATAGTATTGCAAGACTTGGTTTAGATCTCTTTGTGGCCACTTGCCACTTGTAGAATATGTGTAGTAATGGCGAGTCCATCGTTGTTACTCAAGCACGACTATACATACGCATTTGAATTACTTCTCAGACGTATGCAGGTTTTCTCTCGATGTCGTGGTGAGACTAATCACTTTACTTAAGTACAGAAAAACTCATTGGTACAGTCGGGATTCGAAGTTGCGATCTTTGTGTCGCGGGCAACTTCACGAACCACTCGGCCACCACTGCTTATATTAAGAAAAAACTCTGATCAACTTTTTTCTTCAGTCGTCATTAGAAGTATTACTAACATTCTCTTGACGTTCCCATATTAGAGTGTTACTAACAAAATATATTATTATATATATCATCACGTCTTCCCA
Source organism: Drepana arcuata (assembly GCA_016069955.1). Classification (NCBI taxonomy): domain Eukaryota; kingdom Metazoa; phylum Arthropoda; class Insecta; order Lepidoptera; family Drepanidae; genus Drepana; species Drepana arcuata. The sequence goes on from JACCPG010003804.1 coordinate 9,375, forward strand.
CAAGGGTAGGTACCCAAAGGGATAGGCAGAGGTGAATAGGTAGTACGCCACTCCATTTAAAAATATTAAAATATTTATTTCATTGTTATCTTCAATATCGCTGTCAATTCTCTTTGATGGATATGGTATTGATTTCTCCTCAATTATTAACTATGGATAAGCTTATAATCGAAGAACAAATAGAAACGAAAATACACTTATCACAAATGAAGCAGTGTTAAGCGACTGTTGCGTGTTGGTTTACTTAAATTTAGGTCCAAATACATTACGATAAATAACTTACGATAAATAAATAATAAATAACTAGAATTCTTGGACCCTGTAATATGGTTTGATAAATGGAAAATTTCCATCAAGCATGTTGTTGTGTCTTTATAGTTGTACATTTATACTCATAAATGTACAACTGTCTTTATAGTTGTACATTTATACTCATAAATGTACAACTATAAAGACTAACATTAAAATTATAAAAATAATCACAGGTTGTTCTAACAAAGTAAGGGGTTCATTCAGAGTCTTAACATTTTTACATATTTTTTTTTTATTTATTTTATACATAATTAGTACGGCTAAAAATCCAATTACACTAATTAGTAATTATAAGAACCTCATTCATACACTCTTCCCACAATACTCCATACATGCCGCAATGAAAGCCTTACATCCGTTTGCAAACACGTCACAGTCAGGGTTGGACTTCAAGAGGGCATAGTATAAAACAAAGTCACTTCCACGCATCTGCATGCTAAGATATTTTAAACGCAACGGATTTAATCCGGATTTCATCAATAAATAGAGTAATTCGAGAGAAAAGTTAAATTTTCCTTTCCACAACGGTGTTCAAAGGTGTAGGCATACATACATATCACGCCGAGTCCCTAACGGGGTAGGCAGAGAGTATAGAGCGCCAGTTCTCTCTAGACTTACATACCTCTTTCGCTTCGTCCACATTCATAATTCAAGGGGTAGGCAGAGGTGTGTAATACACATACTCCCACTACAGTAGGGTAAAGCTAGTATATGCTATGTTGTAATGTACGTCTATAGAGTCCTAAAAAAGTTAATCAAAAACAGGTAAAAAATGTGCGTGTCACAGAACAGGAAAACTAAAGTAGCCTCTTCAACGGGCTCGTGACAATCTGTGGATGATTGCAAGACATCAAAGAATTTGGAAAAACAATGCCTTCGAGGCTCGCTTCCAATCTCACTCCCCAGCTAGCTGCAGACAATGGATATTTGTAACACTTCTAAGAATGATTCCCTTTGAACGTGCCATGATGTGGCCTATTAATAACAAGGTCCACTGCGTTTGATGTTCAATCTGCAGAGGTATCATCGTGCTACCTTGCCATCGTGCTGCCTTTAAATTGAATATACAATATTTTTGGGCGGCATACATTTCAATATAGCTAACCAGCAGTGCCACGCAGTCACACCTGCGTAAAATGTGGTTTCATTCGATTTTTTTCTGGAATTAAACATAACTTTATGTTAGCCCACCTAATAATCTATCTCTGTGACAAATTTCACCCAATTCCGTTGAACCGTTCTGGCGTGATTTAGTATTATACATCCTCACAAATTTCACATTTATAATGATGAAAACCTAATTACGATTACTAATTGTAATTAGATTTTAAGGGTGAGGATCAAAGGCACAACGAAAATTTTCGTTCGAATGCTTATAGTTTTTAGGTGGACACGCAAAAGAAATAGCTGTCCTGGTAGCAGCACATTTTATACTTTTGTACTCCATCCAACATAAAGTCTTTAAGGTTTTGTAAATGCCTTTAAGTAATGGTTGCCGCTTACGGTCAAGCGTATGCTTTGTTTGCCATATTTTTATTTGTCTACTAAGGTTGCAAAAACGCATGCGGGTCACTGATAGTAAGCGATGGCCACTTATGGACGCTTGCAATACTTGCATTACGCTTTCCAGGCAAAGCAAAAATCTCTTCACACTCTTTGTGAACAAATACTGATTGCAGTATAAAATTTCTTAGAGAATTTCGTTGTTACATTTTTTCATAAAGAAGTACCTGCCATAGAAGTAATAGTGAAGTGCCACTTAATCTTTGACAGAGCTCCTGTTAGCGGTCAGCTCGCGTGTCACAGTTTCACAACCGGTCGTATTTCGTATGAACACGCATAGGGCACAAAATATAGGGCGGAGCCTCCAAGGTCGCTGGAAAATAATAGCATATTGTACAAAGCGCCGGAAAGTAGCGAAACAATTGGTTGTTCAGATAAGTGTTCAAAAATGTAGGGTAATCTTCTATACCCTTGTGAGTTACTACGATAGCTCACTGACTGACTGACAATGCACAGCTAAGAGCTTTTGGTGCATACATTTCCTCATATATTTTTTTTAGTATGTTATGTTTGTTACTCTATAAGACTACTACAAGAATGGATGAAAACAGAAAAATGTGCCAACAATATAATTCATAATATTTTTCAATGGTATTTTTAGATGACTACTTAAAAGTCACTCAACTTTTTTTTCGGGAAAAACTTATTGAAGTATCAAAAGTAAACATAAAACGTAACAAAGAACAAAGAGAAAAGGAAATTGTAACAGCCCTGATCTTTACACGGAAAAGAGAGTCAATACCAATTATATTTTGTCTGGTTCGGTTACTTCGAAGATTATTTACTCTACAAACGTCACGCAAGAATTGCTTGAAATGAAACGTTACATAATATCAGGTGGTAGCAACGACAAAAGTTTAATTATCAACCTTACTTTATAACTGTCAATACTACAGACTACTAGAGTACAATTGGGCATAGAGTCTTCTATGCCCAATTGTACTTTGTTTATAACAATATTTTTTTCTATATTATTTTTTAAGAAAATTATTGGTAAATTAAACCAAAGGTAACCTTTTTACCCGGGAAACATGTGATAAGCAATTACCGTAGCCTACAAACGACTTCAGCCCCGAAGGCATCACCCGCACGGTGCGAACCATGATCTGAGAGGAAAATATATGTTAGAGAAACAGACAAACTGAACTGGCCCTTTCTACCAATAAAGCTCTAAACCCTACTCATGTTAAGAACATACCATTCAAGAGCAGTAGCACTCTGTAAGGTGGTAGTGCTAAGTGTCTATTAAACATATATGAACACTAGTATATATTAATAAGTCTATAGAGAATTGGAGTTTAATCTCCGTGCCTACCCGTGAGAGACTACGCGTGATGATATTTATTTTTGTAATTTCTTCATATCTTCAAATCTACACGCCTATCCTAACTTAACTATACTAGATATATTTAATTTATTCTCAAAATGCGTGCACGGTTTCTCTCGATGTTTTCTTTCACCGTTAAGCTCGTTGTGTGACCAATCACTCTACTTAAGATTTAAGATCAGAAAAACTTATTGGTACAGTCAGGATTTGAACTTGCCTCTTTGTTGGCAACTACTCGAAACACTCGGCCACCAAGACTCTAATTTCCATTATAATTTAAGAGAGGTAGGGCATAACGGGTTTCCCGTTCGAATTTGGAGCTGCCCAACTGGGGCAGGACCTCCACCTTATAGAAGTCCGTAGCCAAATGACACATTTTTTGTGTTGTGTTCCTACGCGGTGAATGGGGTTTCCAGTAATTGGCTCCTTGGGGAGGGGGGAGGATTGTTGCATTGTGTTGGAAGCAGAGGGATTAAACCCATTATGCTGCCAACACACTGTAACTCTCCGAACACAGAGTGACAACGCGCGGGTGGTGCTTCGGTATCGTGAGCGTAAATAGGCTACGGTAACCGTTTCCCATCAGGTGGGCCGTATGCTTGTTTGCCACTCTTGTTGTATAAAAAAAAAAATGATTGCCCATTTGGCTATCAATCAAATGGTCGTAACCCACCACCGTATATATACTTATACTAATATATTGTTAGCCAGTAGTACTCGTACGTGAGCGTAGAAGCGAATGTGCCTCAGCCTGCAAACCGCATGTGTTTCGGAGTGGAATGCACGCGCCGCACTGAAAAGCTTAACTTACGTGAGTAAAATTTAGAAGCGCAATTCCGGTTTAAAACAAACTCGGTCACTTTTTGTTGTTTAATGCAAGAACAAATTACATTTTAAGCTTTTTGGGTTTAAAGAAAAGTTTTTAGGTAATCGCTGCTAAACAGTAAAAAGATCCAAGAATCTAAAATCACTTATTGCCATATTATACATTGATATCATTACGCTTGATTTCATACGTGGTTGTGAAGAGTAGAGCGTCAGTTCACTTCTTACGGACAAACAACTTTCGGTCCCTCTACTTTCATATGTCTCTTCATACATGTTGGGTAACGCGAAATCGCGAATGAATTATCATATTGATACAAAAGAATATACAGACAGATAAAAATAATATATCCTCACGCCTTCCCACAAGGGTCCCCGAAGGGGTAGGCAGAGGTACACTAACCACACACACACACTTTCCACCAGAGATTTATTTTTGAGGTGCTAAAAAATTATTTATATTTACATATAGAACATTATGACGATATCTGCAATGATGAAGTGCACAGTTTACCTACTGCTTGCTTATATTAATATCGTATCGTATCGACATTGTATATTTTTATATAATGTATTTATTAGATACACATTTTTACAGTAACAACGTGCAGCTTTTAGCAGACTGTTGATGAGTTAGAAGCGACATGAATTTAATATTCCATCACAGTGAAGTACTTGCACTAGGTGGAGCTCTCCATCACGACGTATTCGGGAATCATTATTCTTTAGCGATATTTGACGAACAGCTAACTTCTTATTTGATATGTAGCCGCCTTGTAGCCATAGGGCTCATTTGTTGATAAGCAATCACTGCCTCCATTTAGTCACTTGGATAACATATAAATAATAATAATAATTAAAAAAAAATCTAGCCGTAGTGGCTGAGGGGCTTAACTAGTGTTCTACATTGTCAAGATTGCAAGTTCTTATACTAGTGGTATATTGTACGTAAGAAGGTTTACTTCCGAGGAAGATATCGTAAGGAAGCCTGCATACGTTTGAGAAGAAATTCAAAGACGTTTGATGTTCTGACCTGAGTGATGGCGACATAATCGCCATCTGTCACTTTGGCACCAATAAATATATTATTTCACCAATTTTCTCCGAAACTCTTTTGTGAAACTGATCAGCAAGGCATACATATGTATCATTACTAAATATTTTAAAATACCATTTCACGTCTGTCTGTTCGCAATAAATGACTATTGAACAGATATTTCATACGAATTTCGCCAATTGAATGAGTTATTCACGAGGAAAGTTAAGGTTTATATTTTGTCAAGGTTTTGTGTAAATTGACATGTTATTACTCGTTCGAAGACGGGCGGGTCGTAAGTTTAGTGTGAAAAAAGAATTAATCTCTAAGACTTCAATCGAATCAATCGCAAACTAGTGTGACTGATTAATCCTCAGTTAAACATAGTCACAAATTTGTAGCAGAGAAGCAAACTTATCTAATCGTTTGATTCGATTACTTTAGCAACTCGTTGATCGCTAGTTAGTCGCCTCAAGCTGTATAGGCCCATGGGAAACGTATTGATGTTTGTTTCACTGCATCCGTACAAAAATTTATGTATGTTGACATATCATGCTACATAGGTAGTAAATAAAGAAACGGTGATGGTAAGTGGTTACCTTAAGCTCATTGTATTATAAGTATCACTCGCGAGTTGCCGACTTTATATTGAAAGCATGATATGCAAGTAGGATACGGACCAAATGACGTTGATATCGGCAGTGAAAAGTGGATGACAGGTATTGACGGATATAAAAGGATTAAAAATGTGTATAAAATATTTTGGTTATTTCAATAAAAAATTAGCAAATCCGATGTGAAAGAGGAAAAATAAATTTTAATAATAATGCCGGGGCATTGGGCAACTCAACCAAATCGAAAACAACAAGTCGGAAAAATACAGTCATAAAGTATTCGATGCCTATTATATAACTAATTAGTTTGGAAAATTCCTCTGTATTTTCCGTACATACTGGTATTTCAACCATGTTAGTGATAGGGTAAAGTTTAAGACACTTAAATTAAAAACCTACAAAGGAGAGTTATACATAAACATAATAAAAAACCTTGCTGACCGAGTGGTTCGAAAAGTTACTAGCAGCACAAGATTGCAAGTTCAAATCCCGACCTACGTATTACTTTTTCTGAACTTAACTACTTCAGTGACCGCGAGATTCGGTGAAGGAAAACATCGAGAGAAAACCTGCATACGTTTCAGAAGAAATTATAGTCATGATAAGTAATGAGAAATGGCGATAGTCTCGCCATCTGTCACGTTGGCACCTAAAGTATATCTTCAGCGAAACTGAGTGTATGGCTATCTTAACGCTGTAGATACATACATAATATTATCAATCATATCTTGCTTGGGCTAAGTGTGAAAGTAATTTATTGTATTATAATAGTTAAAATACGTCTGTCAGCGCGATTTGATATAAAGATATAGTAATAATAATCTACATGCATCGTAGAATTCATAAATATGATCTTGAACATCATTAATAAACAATAATGTACGCATTGATAGCGCTCCTGATAATTGTAACGAATCGCTTAATTATATGATGCCCGAGGAAGAGCTGTTCATAAATCGTAGGGAAGTTATTGCTTCACTGTGACATGAATAAATGGATTGTTCAATAAAGTAACCAGTCTGCGAAAAATATTGGCCTACATTTATAAGGTATATTGAGGTAAGTAATAAAAAGTAAATAAATGTTGAAGTCTTCATAAAATTTATTAATATAACTCGTAATTTGAAAACGTATCCTTAAGCGGGGTAGGCATATTTACTCTCGATCTTTTTATTCGTGGTGTGATTAAACGCAATTAAAAAAAAATTAAGAAGTGGTAGGCAGAGGTGTATAGGTAGTAACCACACACCCACTTTCCGCCAGAGATATATTTTAGGGTGCCGTGGTGGCCGAGTGGTTCGAGCAGTTGCCTGCGACGCAAAGGTCGCAAGTTCGACTGTACCAATGAGTTTTTCTAAACTTAAGTACAGTGATTAGTCACACCACGAGCTTTACGGTGAAGGAAAACATCGAGAGGAAACCTGCATACGTATAGTCGTGCTTGAGTAACAGCGATGGACTCGCCATCTGTCACGTTGGCACCTAATATACTTCTGGCGGAAAGTGGGTGTGTGGGTATTACCTATACACCTCTGCCTACCCCTTCGGAGACCCTTGTGGGAAGGCGTGGGGATATATTATTATTATTATTATTGAGAAGAGGCAGCGGCTTCTTCAATATTTTACATCACTCTAATTTCAGACGTGTATTAGAGGTAATAACCACACATCCACATTCCGCCAGAGATATATTTTAGGTGTCAACGTGACAGATGGCGAGAACACCGCCGTTACTCAAGCACGACTATGCATACGCCTTATAATTTCTTCTGAAACGTACGCAGGTTTCCGGTATAATTTATTTGCCATAGTCTTAAGTTTATTCTTCTATTCGTACGCAAACCGGCAAATACCTAAATATCGACGTAATTTTTCGTGAATGAAAAAAGGACTAAAATAACTACTTAATTTTACCATTCATCATATTTCTGTCTCAAATGCATTAAAGTATTTAAAACAAAAATAAATTATGTGGGCACCGTCAAACGGTTTTATATTGATGTTGAAATAATAATAAATATTTGTGTATTACTCACCGCAAAATTCTAAATCCACACATGAATAAATCACACGAAGCACTTTATATTTACAAAGTTTAACTACATATTCTATAAATTAACTCTTTCAAACTTCACTCACTAATCAGAAAAGTTTTAAAGTATCCGCCGAGTGTACAGGTTGGTAAATTCACTGGTTAAGTCGCGTTGACAGATGCCACGCGCGATTTGCTCAAGCGAGCCGGTTCAACCCGGCTAAAACCGGTTCGGGCTGGTCGACGTGCGGCCAATTACTGAACACCGCATGCGAGCCCGCGCTAAAGACGCCATTGCGCATGCTCCGGCACGATTGACAGTCGCGAGCTTATGTACTAATAGTAGCATAACACTCATAAGTTGCTTTTTAGTTTTGTTTTGATGAATGTTCCTCATGGGCCCTCCGGCAGTTCGGGAAATCAAAACATATGCGGATAAATGTTGCACGGGACGATCCGGAGGGACTTTGTATATTTGATAATGTATTAGTATTTATATTTTATAATATAATTAATATAAAACGATCTTAACGATAATAAATTATCAGGTTTTTAAATTAAATTAATATAATATTAATTCAACAACGTGTGTATCTGATAAAGAAAAGTTAAGTGTATTTGATACACGTTTTGTAGAAGCCTCAAAGAGTCCCTGCATCACGGCGCACCAATGAAAAGATGTGAACTGAATACTCCATACAAGCACTAATCACGGAGATTAACAAGGTATAGTTAATTTATTGACGTTAAAATTAATCCCCCGATGGGACATCTTTTTAATCATTAAAAGCTTTAACATCTATCCCCTTTTATCAGAACGATTGTACAAAACCACTCAACCCTTTTAAACCCCAATCCGAAGTGCGTCCGGTCGTTAGCAGACATTAATGGAATCCACCCGGTTAGTCTCCCGTGAAAATAACAAGGAGTAAGGATTTTCGAGACTCAATCTGTTGTTTTCTCAGCGAAAACATTATCGGCGACATGCAAATTCAGCTATTACTTGCTTTGAAAGTGGTTTGGCAAAGCTAGCAGAATTACTGCGTATAAGCGACCTCTCAAGGTGACGCCGTAGTGCAATTGAAGCTTTGTAAGTACTGGGTAACCTCACAATACAGTCTACGGCCGTAACGCTTAACGTTATGCATACGAATAGCACGCTCCATTAGAAAACTTTGTAAAGAAAAATATGTTGAAAGTCAAGCATCATATAAGTAAGAATTCACAGAACCCTAGTAAACCCTTGCTTTGCACAAACTGTGTAGATAAAAGAATTGTCGATAAACAATTTCACTGAACAGACAATGCTCGAACCCAAAAAAGGATTGGAGTACTTACTTGTTGAGGTTTCACTTGGATGGAATATAAAGCAATAAAATACAAAAACGGAATAAACGTGGCAACATTATTGGAACGATACCACATAATATAATGCAACATCTTTTGTACACACATACGATCCCAGTAGGCAAAGAGAGTAGAGCGCCAGTGCTATCTAAACAGATCTCATTCGCTTCAACCACGTTCATTAGTCTCTTCATACATATTCGCCTGTTTCAAGTATTCTTAACGTTAAATGTTAAATAGATGGAACGTGGTCCTCCACTGTTTCTCTCTCTGCACTCTTTCGCAATGTAAATTTTCATATGCCTCACTTAACGCATGAGTATATTTTGTGTACAATGAGACTTGTAAAGTGATTATGGGTTAATAAGCCCTTGCTTACATTGGTTCGTCGGTCCCGAATGTGTCACGTAACTTTAGAACAGGGTTTATTTACGCTCTTAAAGGGCCACTTTAAAGTGGGCTACTACTACTTTTAAGCAATTTGTCGATGGTTTTTAAAGTTATTTACATATTTTCAACCATTAGGAAGTGCTACTCCAAATGTAAAGATACGTGGTGTTTCGTAGCTTATTCGTAGCGTTTGCACACTCGTAGCGCTTTGTAGCGAAGCTCTACGATTTGCTCTATTTTCATTGGCTACATAATATTGTATCGTATTCTATTATTCTTTTTTCTGCATTATTCTGCAGTTAAAAGTTTATAACGGATATACACGAAACAATTGGTATATTACTATAGAGAAATATTGGGTTCTACGTCTACCCTTCTTGGCTTTATAATAATAAATAATTTACCTAATGTTACTATCTTACTAATATTATAAATGTGAAAGTTTGCAAGTTTGGATGTTTGCGGTTCTTTCACGACCAAACGGCTGAACCGATTTGGCTGAAAGTTGAAATGGTGATAGCTTATACCTAGGAATAGGACATGGGCTAGTTTTGTTTTTGAATCCTGAAACATTCAGTTCTTATATAACAATGATATATATATGATGCTCTTTCACGGCACAGTGGCTGAACCGCTTCTAGCAGGAAAATTTCCAAAGCTACTTTTTCGAACACCGCGCGGGCGAAGCCGCGGGCATAAGCTAGTTAATTAATAAATATATTATATATTAAGTATATTATAGGATAATTATCATTGGGTAATCATCTGTAACGTTTAATATCTATTTTTATACCACAAGCGTGGCAAATAAGCCGAGCTGTAAAGCGGTTACCAGCGCTTGCAATCAGATATCGCTGGCGCGCTCCTGACCCGTAAGAATATACTATATGCTTTGGGTATACCAACATAAATACATAAGTAAAGTTAAAAATTAAGTAATATAATGATAAACTTTACGAGATGAAAAGCAATATCCTACAAAAGAAATCAGACAGATTCCAATATTAATCTCTTACAGATGGCAAAGTGTCTTCCCCATTGTGTACAAGCATCAAAAAGGCACAATTACCAATTATTAAGGGAGTCGTATTGTTTGTGGACCTTATTGAAGAAATAAAACCTGTTTCGTCGTTACTGAAGTACCAAAAATATACAGTCAATGGTCTCTTTGGGTAACTAAGGAGCGCGTTTCGCAGCAAGCGGCTATTTATCTATGTTAAAATCATAGAAATATTATTTAGCATTTCAGATTGGTTCACATATAGCAGGAAAAATTGTGCGAAAAGCCTTCTCAAAGTGAAATAATAATATTTATTATTATTTTTACATTAAGAAGGTATCAGAGTAGGTAAGTGGCTAAAGGCAAATTCTCTTGCACTCGACATAGGGTTTCTAAATTCAATTTTCCGTATCGCACTTCCAGCTGTTGTGTAGGTACCGCGCCTAAAATAACATATCGCCGCCGCCCGCCACTTGGCAAAACGGACCACGAGATAACTTGGATGCTCGAATAAAATTTGAATGATGTTTGCCTTCGTATACCTACTTACGGTTGAGGTATTCAGCGATTATCATTTACGTTAAATAAATACTGTGAAACATACTGTTATTATTTGAAAAAAAAACCGTGGTGGCCATGTGGTTCGAGTAGTTGCGTGCGACACAAAGATCGCAAATTCGAATCCCGACTCTACCAATGAGCTTTTCTGAACTAAAGTACAGTGATTAGTCACACCACGAGCTTTACGGTGAAGGAAAACATTCAGAGGAATCTGCATACGTCTGAGAAGCAATTCAACGGCGAATGTATAGTCGTCCTTGAGTAGCAGCGATGGACTCGCCATCTGCCACGTTGACATCTAAAACATATCTCTGGCAGAAAGTGGATCTTTGGGAATTACCTATACACCTCTGCCTTCCCTTTCGGGGACCCTTGTGGGAAGGCGTGAGGATATATTAAGTTTCACTTACAGTCTATATTTTGACCGTTACAATTCGGACGTATTGTGATCGTATTGAGAAGATGGTAGCGACTTACGCCATGATCAAACCTATATTGATCCATATATAGTGACCCGTTCCTGCCCTATCCATGAATATGGAGTGAAAACAGTGCACAGACACCCAGTGTTGCATGTAATAGTTGTATTCGACCTTAAGGCACTACGTTTGGGCTGTTGGCAACGTCAGTGCGCACCCGTGCGCTGTACCCTGTGAAGTATGAAGGTAGTTTACACAGGCTGCAATTAATGTTACACATTGTCGTGTCCACGAGACAGTAAAGATTGGTTTTAAAGTATCGTGGTCATCAAATTCTTCTAGAAAATCAGTTTACTTTATAAATTAGAGCCGTGGTGGCGAGAGATTGCCTGCAGTGCCAAAACTGCAATTTCAAACCCCGACCGTACGTGAATTTTTCTGTACTTAAGAACTGGGATTAGTAACACCACGAACCTTAGAGTGAAGTAAAACATTAAGAAGAAACTTGCATACGTTTGCAAAAGAAATCAAATGAAGAATTTGCCCTTATGAAGATATATCTTAAAATTAGGATATAAAGTTCCAAATTAAAAAAAAATCGCATTAACAACCCTATCGTTTAATAGCTCAGATCCCAGGAGATCCGTGATTTCTGGGAGTGAAAGCAGAATATATGTTCATACAGTTTTCCTTCATATTCATCCCGTTCAGGTGTGGTCGCCTCGTTGAACCAGACAAAAAAACATCCACACTTATAATACAACTGTTAGGTTTGATATGTTCAGGGGAAGTGTATGTGCTGTTCGGGACTTATATTACCATCAGCTTTTTTGTATTTACCGGGTGGCAGTCACTTTATTTATATTTATTTATACATACATACATATCATCACGCCAAGTCCCTAACGGGGTAGGTAGAGAGTATAGAGCGCCAGTTCTCTCTAGACTTACATACCTCTTTCGCTTCGTTCACATTCATCAGTCTCTTCATACATGCTCGTCGGTTTCGAGTTCTCTTAACGTTCCCGTCCTTGAGCGTCCGATCGATTTGATCCAGGTAGTTGGAACGTGGCCTTCCTCTGCCTCTTCTTGCACACACTTTTGCTTTGTATATCTGTTTCGTCAATCTTTCTTCACTCATCCTTTCTCCCCGTTGAGGTTTTCCCTGGAGAGTACAGCAAGGAGTTCTTCAAGAAGGGTGTGAAAAGATTCCTGCAGGGTCGGCAACGCGCGAGTGATACCCCTGGTGTTGCAAGCGTCCATAGGCGGCGGTAACCGCTTACCATCAGGCGGACTGCATGTTTGTTTGCCACCCAAGTGGTATACAAAAAAAATAATAAAAAATGTGTCCAAACCAACGTAACATGCCTTTCTTCATCTTTACAATCACGCCCTCATTCTCGCCAGTTGATTTGCGAATCTCTTCATTGCGGATTCGATCCAATATCGTTACTCCGCACATTTTTCGAAGAGATCGCATCTCAACTGCATTCAAGCTATTGTCATACTTCCTCTGACATACCCAGGATCCGCTGCCATACAATAAGGTAGGTACCAATATCGCGTTGTGGACAGCAACTCGAGCATTCTTGCTCAGACTTTTACTGTCCATCAACGCCGACATGGCTCCATTCACCTTATTTCCGGCAGTTATCCTTCTTTCAATATGTTTTTTTTATAATATTAAATATTTATTTATAATTATTGTAGTCTGTTATCAAATCTGAGAATTATTTACGTCGTAGGCAATTTATGTTTTGACTTTTGATACTACTCCTCCTCTCTCTTATTCCTCGATATCAAATCTGCCTCACTGTTGCATACTTAATAGTACAACAACCAACACCTGTAGAGTCTAAGCGACAAAAAATATTACTGATTCTTCTCAAGTTATATATTATTGCTCCAGTAGAGTTGACTATAAGACTTAAATTTATCTTAATACGACACAACTAACTTTCAGTAGAGCTTTAAATAAAGTTAGCGCTTCAAGTAATATCAAACGCCAAGTTCTTATTTGAAATGTGAGTCATTTCTAAATTGAATAAACTTCACAAGTTTTAGAGACTCACTATTTTCAAATTCACAGATACTGTATGAAAGCAGAAAAAAATCATTGAATAATCAACCTTTTGCACTAAAACTAGGGTTAATTTTAGTCTTAGCGAGATGTGATTCTTTCTTATTGAGCGTGAGCTGGGAACAGAAAAGTGTGAGTATAGGACCGTGAAAAGTTTAAAAAGTAGCGTGCTCTGTGTTTCCACGTCGGCGCGCAAACGGTCCAGTATCTGCATTCAAAGCACAATGCAGAGGTTTTAATGGTAACATTTTATTTAAAAATGAAAATATAAAATACTGGCAGACAGGCAATGTGGCAGAGGAACATGGATGAAGGATTACAAGCTTATAAAAGTAAAAAAACATTTTATTTGAAACTTAATCTTTTTGGTTTTATGATTATTTACCATCATATTATATTATTCACGATAATCGCAAAAATTACTGAACTTCCACCAAAAGACGGAGTAAATTAAAAGAAAAGTTAACGAGTATAATAAGTTAAGAATTTGCATAAATTGGCTGTAATAATCTAATGCGAATATATTTTGTAAAAAAAAATATTTGTAAATTTTGAAAATGGAAGATACTGGCACTTTTTATTATTTAAATAAATATGGAATTCTTTGAAATTTGAACGTCTTTTGTTTTTAGTTGTCATGTCAGTATCAGTAAAGTGAGTGCCACTGAGTGCTATACTTGTCTAATAATAGTGTATATTTTTCAGTTTAGTAATATTCTTATATAATATGTATTATTGTCGTAAGTGTTCAATTGTAATAACGTTCTCTTTTATCCTTTTTATTTGAGTGCCAACATAGCCTACGGCGTCTCTGCTGTCAGCTCTGAGGTACGATTTTTTTTTGCTTTGTATATCTGTTTCGTCAATTAAACGTGGTTCACCAATAATATTACATACATACATACATATCATCACGCCGAGTCCCTAACGGGGTAGTCAGAATTAAATTAAATTAAAAATGCTACAAATTCGCATACTTTTTGCAAATAGTTTGCAAATCTCAAACAAGATAAAAGAATATGAATAAAATATGTTTCTAGTATTTCTTCAACACAGCGTTCTTGAACACGACGTCATAAACACAGTACAAGACTCTATTAAGTACTGGCTGTTATTTTATGCATTTTATGAAGCCACAAAAGGTTTTTTAATAGTTTCAATTTAATTAAGGAACGACGTTGGTTGGTCTCCAGCTTTTTTTTTTATCCTTCCCCTATTTATTAATTAAAGTAGCGCTCTTGATGAAGTAACGAACTAATGGATGAGTGACTTGTGATTTCCAACTTTGGCACTAGGGTGCGACGTATTCGAAGTTGTTAGCTTGAATCTGATATCGTGTTTTATCTACGTACAACTATAAGAGTATGCATACAATACAATACGCAGTCTAGAGAGAAAATAAAGCAAAGCCCGTACGACTTCGACACCTGACACTTTAGTTTTTATTCATAAAAAATAAGGCGCAGCACTACATCATTGAAATGAGATATTAATAACACCACATTTTCTTCAATACCGAGGACCACACTACCGCAATATTGTGTAAAAAGCTATTAATCTTCTTGTTCTAAATCAGAAAGACAACGTATATGTAGCATATGTATTTTATTACAATGTATGAAATTGTGGAGGAGGTACCTTACATCTTACACAAACCGACCTTGCAAGGAATTATTGCATGCATTCAAGGATGTTGAATGAAATGTATTTTTGTAATAAACAAACACGTGATGTAAAGAATGCATATCGAATTACTAGAGACGTTCTAAAATAATTTTACCTTGTTCGAAATATTATGTATGTACTTCTACAACATTTTATGTGTCAGGAGATTTGGCAAACACCTTAATTCCCTTTCCCGCTTTCCCTCACCTGTGGTTCTAATCTAATAGCTATATTACAATAATTTGGTTTATATGTTACAAACAGTAGGATATCGCCTCCATTCGTCGTAGCTCGTGGTTCCTGTTACTTTATTGCATATAAGCCAACGCAGATGTCCGCTCGCTCTGTAATTGCCGCTGTCGCTGTCCGCACTCTCAGACACGGCAGATGTTTACAAGTAGTCTTGTAAGACGTTCACTAGCTTATCGTCTTGTGTATTCTCTTTGTACAACAAAGCTTATCCGCAACAAAGAGCTTTCATTATAATTCTTTTGGCACTTAAAACCGAGGCATCAAATATTTTTTAATTTAGGCAGTGAAGCTTTTTTATTTCATAATTTATGTATATATTAGTTAGCCGAGCGAGCGCAGAGAAGATTAAAAAGGGGTACAACATCGTGACGTGTTAGCTTAAAGTTGCTTACTATTTTCCAAAATATTTACTATCTTGCAAAGTAGAGAAAAATTTAGTTTTTTTTGTAACAGATGTAGAAAACAAGCATTCCCTCCCTCGCAATTTCTCACGTTGCCGACTTTATAGAAAATATGTCTAGCTGCGTTTGCAATAAGAAGGATGCAATAAATTACTGCCACTGAATCACTACCTAAAAGCTATGCCCTTTGGTTTTAAACTGTAAGCGATAGAAAGCTTTGCATAACATTTTCCTACAATAAAAAAAACATATAGGTATAGTATTTAGTTTCTATATTCGACCATTTTAAATACTTACTCATATCCAGGCCCTTAGCTCACCCCAATGACGCCCGACGTTGAGGGTTGAACCCCACAATGAAGCGCCCTTAGCTAGTTTCTAAGCAAGTACGTTGTTCCCCAGTGTTTCCCTGCTATACTCCAACTACCTAGCCTAGTCGTCTAGACCTACTCTACACTACGTCTCACCTACTGTAAAATGTAAGCTAAAATCTATACTAATATACTAATTACTAATCTATACTAATAATATTATAAAGCTGAAGAGTTTGTTTGTTTGTTTGAACGCGCTAATCTCAGGCAACTACCGGTTAGAGTTGAAAAAATATTTTTGTGTTGGATAGTCCATTTCTCTAGGAAGGCTTTAGGCTATATAACATCACGCTACGACCAATAGGAGCGAAGCATAAATGAATAATGTTGCCAGAACGGGAAAAAATATTCCTTTTTGGTTTAGTTAAATGGTTTAATTTACACAAATATCATGTATGAGGGAATCGTCCCTCTTGAAAACTTCTAAAAAAAAGTCCGCGACAGCATATGTCTATCTTTTAAGATTGACTCACTATAACCTTTTTTATGTAAATTTTTATCGCAAGTCCGCGATGGGCTCCTAAACAACTTACCCGATTTCAAACAAATTTGCACACTTTGTGCAGTTTAATCAAACTTGAAAGGTAGGATAGCTTACATCACAATTGGGCCCGATAGGTGACGCTGCGATCGTGTTTCAGGAAATTTTACTTTTTCACCCGGGCGAAGCTAGGCGGGACAGCTAGTTACAAATAAACTTAAATTTCTCAAGCAGAACTATGCATACAAACGCGGTTGAATATATTAAGAAACGACTGAAACTTTCTTCACGGTGATTTCCTTCACCGTAAAACTTATGGTGTGGTGAAATACTATACTAAAGTTCAGGAAAAACCTTTTTGTGTAAACGATGCATATATAAGTCTTTTAGATTATTTCCATAGAAGTGATAAACCTATATCACTTCTATGGAAATGGAAAACCCAAATTTTTATCAAAATTCTAAATAATTTCCAACATTATAAATGTTTTACCTGAGGCCGACTCTCAAGCGCGTATGAAAGTTACCTCGCGATGTTTTCCTTAAGAGTAAATACTAATTACTTTAGGTACTAAAGATTAGAACAACTCACATGACTCGGAACATGACTAGATATATGATATTTTCCTAACGCATATAATGTCATGTACTCTTAGTATTTCTCCGTAGGCGACATTATTAAGGCTTTTACTATCTAATACACAGTAATAGGTACCAAAGGGCGTGGCAAGCATTAATCATCTAATAGCGGTCGCGTGAAGCAACTCTTTGCGATCGCTACGTAAGAACCTGCTTGATTAATGAACTTCACTAATATTCAGTCTGTATATACATCAATCAAATATTCATAGAGCATTATAAATGAGAAATATATTGAATCAAAACTTTATCAATAAATATAACATTAATGCTATGAGGGGTTGTGGTTTATGTAGGTGCCAGCAAATCCCAGATTGTAGGTTTGTAGCAAGAAAGATTACATAAAGTTGAGTAATGTAATTTGTCACTTTACGAGCTTTACTGTAAAATCACTAAGCAACTAGCATGAAATATTTTTTCATTGAATTATCACATTGACTATTACTTATACACACCTTCCCATAAGGATCCCTGCAAGGTAAGGCAGAGCTGTGTAGGCTCACTAACCTAGTTTTCGCTGGCGATATATTGTAGGTGCAACGGAACTCATGGCGAGTCCATCGCCAGTACTCGAGCACGCCTAAACATAATTCTTTGAATTACTTCTCGAAAGGATGCAGGTTTTCTTTCAATATTTTTCTTCTCCGTAAAGCTGTATTTAAGTTCAGAAAAACTTATTGAGCCATCACGACTGTATTTAATTACTCGAAGTGATGAAATGTACTGTACACCAGATTAATTACACTGTACACTCTTCAGTATTTAACAGCGATCTGTCACCGCTTCACTCTGCATATAACAATGGATTACATAGAATCCCCTTTTTATTGGCCGAAAGCAGATTAGGACGGCAAAAACGAAATCGAGTTGTTTTTGCAAGAGGACAATGGTTGGAATCCCATTAACATTTTCTGTTGAGTGAATCGAGTGCCCTAGCCTTTTTATCAAGTCGTGACCCTCCCAGTATTGTTAGCGTTAATTTTTTAAACGCTCCTCATCATGAATCAGCTGTAAAAGGATGAGTTTTTTTACAATTACCCACTGAAATTAGTACTAGTAAAATTGTTTCGTACTTCTACTAACGGGACACACAAATATTTGAAGTAGTTGAAGATTATATTTTTGAAAGCCGATGCTTTCAAGGCGGTGGTTATAACATTCTGAATCAGAAAGGAGATATTTAAATAAATACAGGAAATAATGGAATCATGAATCCACCTGAAGAAGGGAAAAATAAAATAGGATTTAATACAAAGTATGCGGATTATTTCAAGATTTTAGTAATCTCATGAAAGATGAAAAATCTATGGAGAGAACTGAAATAAGAGATGGCCTTTTGAAGTAGGCTATTGCAAAATGTGTAATTTTAAATCGCGTGTAATCAATACTAAGCAAATTTAATCGGTTACCGTAGCCTATTAGATACATACATAGGTGTTAGTACCAGAGCCATTACTCACATACAGGTCACCTTATGTGAGTGGACTTATTATGCCAACAGCTTATGAGACGAACGGGTCCAACAGTCAACCGAAGCAACCAATCAACGTAGAGTCCTAAAATTCTTATTCAACACAAGATCACAACAACACAGAACAGTGCCATGCGGCTGCAATATTTAGTCTCTTCACTTTGAACGAGATCTGCTGTGCCCAACTTCTATATCAG
This sequence comes from Drepana arcuata, assembly GCA_016069955.1. Taxonomy (NCBI): domain Eukaryota; kingdom Metazoa; phylum Arthropoda; class Insecta; order Lepidoptera; family Drepanidae; genus Drepana; species Drepana arcuata. The sequence continues at coordinate 28,358 of JACCPG010003804.1, forward strand.
CGTAATTTACGTATAAGAAAGGCTTATACCTTTTTGGAAAGAAGGGTACAAATTCTACGAACCAAACTCTACGCTAGAGAACGGTGACTGAAAAGACGTGAATATTGAAAAAATAAGTATATAATAATATCCTCACGCCTTCCCACAAGGGTCCCCGAAAGGGTAGGCAGAGGTGTATAGGTAATACCCACACACCCACTTTCCGCCAGAGGTATATTAGGTGCCAACGTGACAGATGGCGAGTCCATCGCCGTTTCTCCAGCATGACTATACATACGCCTTTGAATTTCTTCTCAGACGTATGCAGGTTTCCTCTCGATGTTTTCCTTCACTGTACTTAAGTTCAGAAAAACTCATTGGTACAGTCGGGATTCGAACTTGCGACCTTTGCGTCGCAGGCAACTGCTCGAACCACTCGGCCACCACGGCTTTATATAATAATATTATTATTATTATTATTAGCCTTTATATTCCGAAACCTAGAGAACTGGCGCTCTATACTCTCTGCCTCGGCGTGATGATATGTATATATGTATGTATATTCCGAAACTCTGTGGTCTGTGATCTTTAATATGATTTCACTATAGTATATCCCGGACTTTGGTGTGCCGCTTGGCACAGGCCTCCTCTAACGCGTTCCACTGTTCTCTACCCTTTGCTTTTCGCCAGCTGCAAAAACACATTCAAAAACAACAAAATAAAAATAAGTAAATAGCTAATAAACACCGGGGATATAAATTACTTGTTATCAGTGCTTTTGGGACAAACGCAATGAATTAAAATAAAAGTACAACTAACACCTACGCTTTTCAGCATAACGTTTATTTGAACAGCGTTCAGCTCTAGATTAATACCATTTTCATTTGCGTGCCGTATATCGACGCACCCGCGGTCGGCCTTGACCGGATATAATTGTTACATTTCAATGTGACTTACTTCGCACACTTGGTACATTTGATCACACGGCACAACTCAGATTAAGGTTAACGATAAGAGAAACGATAATTGAACTACGATCAAGTTGGATTCTTTTCTTTGGATTAAGGATGAAAACCAATTGTAATCTTTGTTATGGAGGTGGTGATTGAACTATGTACGTAATATATTATACCTGACAATTATGTGGCCATGATTGCAGGTTAAGAGTACTCGAAACCGCGACGCGAGTTTGTAGCCGAAGCGAAAGAGGTATGTAAGTCTACTCGCGCCCTACTCAACCTGCCTACCCCGTCGATGTGTGTGTCCCCCCACACACATCGACGGGGTAGGCAGGTCGGCGTGATGATATGTTTGTAATTTTGTGTTTATCGTAGCGTCGTCATAGCGAACTTCAAAATGATCTAAATTACACAATACAGGTACTTAGAACACTAGGATAGCACGATGTAAATATTGATATTCACAACGACATCTATTTAGCTAATACCAAAACAAAATATTAATTAGGCTAATTACAGATTGAATAGTGATTTTCTGATTAAAAGATTTATTTTATAAGTAAGCTTGGAATGATGGTGGACGTATTTATGAGCGGGAGAATAAGCTAAAATAAGAGTACAAAGAACTGGAATCCGGTGTTGCTATGGGGAAAAAGATTTACGCGCCCGTATTGGCCGAATTCAATACTGCTACTATGAGTAATGCGCGTATTCGAGTCGCTAGTCGCTATTATAAAGGTATCCTTAATTGTTATTACAATTGGATTTAACAAGATTGTATGTTTTTTTTTGGGAGGCACATAAAAGGATCAAAATATTTTTGGCTTTCCCTATGTAAAATGTTGCTATGTAGACGACTATAAAGTACACACTTCTCCAAAGGATACACTGTTCTACAAAAACATCTCTCATGTACAAACTACTGAAACTAAAGACAAATCTGTTTTAGCTCGCGTTCACGCACTGTACTTTAAGCTTCTCGATTTTACGCCATTATTTTTGGTATTATGCTCGTCTCTACAGTACTACTGTGTAATCACAGTTTCCCAACTGCTTATAAAATAACTTTTGTTAAAAATAAGTCCCATAAGTCTAATTTACTGTATTTACCATTTACTGTATGGCACTTGTAATTCCTATCTATGTACTTTTTCAATTTACTACAAAAGTAGTAAGCAAACGTACAGTCCGCCTGATTGTAAAGTGAATGATTGCAACATTAAGGGAACAGATTACACGCTGCTGATTATCTTTTATTCTAAAAAAAAGTCAATCGCGCATACAGTCAGCCTGAGCTCGACTGCCGTTGCCTATAGACGTCAGTATTACCTGAAGTACTCGTAGAAGAACTCGTATGTTGCTGACTGTATAATGAGTGGAAAGGCTATCAGTATACGTGACGAATGGTGTCCCGTTTGTAAAGGCGACGGTTCCGTCTGGAGTTTTGGTGAGCTTACGCCATTTGGCTTAAATTTTCTGCGTCAATTGACATGTTATCGTTTATAAAATTCTAGTATAATATGCTATGCATAGTATTGTTATCATTATTTGAGATGGCAAGGGAGACAGATACGAGTACAAATGTCATCTATAAATCTGTCCCATTCGCTCATAATAAGGGTGTCATATTAATTGGTGAATGAGGTTAAGTACAATGAAAGAAATAATCGAAAGCGCATTCGAAGCCCGTTTATCTTTTACCTTAGCCTGCGCCCTTGAAGTCAAAAACACATTCGTTGGTTATTATTTTCTATCTTCGCATGGAATATTCCCTTATTCAAAATATTGTTTATGCCCACGTATTTACCTTATTCATTCTCTGTGACCTTAAGGATAACGATATAAAAATGGATCTAAATCCGTTCAGTGATTTATGTAAATGGTGGAAAAATGGGAAACATTTTTATCTACCTGATGAATAATAGCCGTTTGTTTCACGTTTTGCTAAGATTACAGGCTCGTTTTACATAGTCAATTTTTCATCTCCAATAAGGTGAATTCATTTAATACTACTTACAAAAGTCTACTTGCAATGTTTGTTTGTTATTGATTGCAAGATTTTTAACAATTTATGGATGATAAATGTATGCCGAGTGGTTCGAGTAGTTGCCTGCGAAACAAAGATCGCATGTTCGAATCCCGACTGTACCCATGAGTTTTTCTGAACTTAAGTACAGTGATTAGTCACACTCACTTTTAGTCAGTGATATCTTTTGAGCCATATCACCAGTCCATCGTCGTTTCTTTAACACGACATAAATACGTCTGTTAATCTCATCTCAGCGATATTCAGGCTTCCTCACAATATTTTCCATTACCGTTAAGCTCGTGGTACGATAACTCACAATACTTGTTGAAATAATACAATACAAGTTGTAAATAAATGGTTCAGATTGCCGAGGCTAGAACCTTCAATCATGATTTTGCAACTGTCTACGTTAACCACCCGACTACCACGACTCACTTCACTACTTTGCGTCAAGTTATAAATACATTGTGAAGTAAGTGTATTTTTCTATTAAAAAGCATTACCTACAGACTTAGAAGCGTTCATTAAAATAATTCATTTCATTTGCCACTGTTAGTCACGCAAGGTTGCTGTTAAAAATTTAATTACAGTCAGCCGACTCTGGCGGTAGAACAAACACGCTAAAACAATTTGAATTACGTGGAAATTTTGTTGTTATGTCACGCTGTTTTTGTGTAGTTCACTTGAGATTATGCGAATCAGTGTATCGCATAACTGAAATGCTCATGATACAGGAAATAAGGTAGAGTACGCCCAAGTTCGTATACGAATATATTGTATGTAAGCCTATGTTTATCAACTATGCTTTTGTATTTCTTCCATTTATAAATTAACTTCAGACTATTTTCGCGACGCAAGGTGTTGTCATAACACCCACACATTTTACCAGAAACGTATTTATAATATAAAAATAACACGAAGTATTTAAGTTTATTGTTAAATATTTATTATTATAGTATAAGCCGTGGCGACCTTGTGATTCGAATAGTCGCCTGCAATGGAAAGATTGCAAGTTCTTATTTCAAATTCTTTAGATCACCGAGGTTTCAACCTGCTATCTTGAGTCAACTGCTATCGCGGCTCTTATATCATCGCCGGGTTGACCTCACCCAGACGGTGTAGGGATTGGCATTCGATTTACAAATATTATCATTTGTGGGTATTACTATACCTCGTGGTTAGTAGACCCGGATGAAATAATATATTTATTAGTGATCCACTTCTTTTTATTATTACAATATTAAAATATACAGTTTAATTCTCGAATCCCTCTTTATATTGATAAACCGCATTCAAATCAGTTTCGTAGTTTAAAAGATCTAAGCATACAGATGGTGGGAATCGTTTTTGTTTTAATATTACTACTATCTAAGCCTCACGGTTTCTTTGCCGAATACAGATAACAATTTATCAGTTCTCCGTTACAAATTTCATCCAACTCCATTCAGCCGTCCTGGTGTGAGTGAGTTAAAAACATCCTCACAAACTTTCGCATTTAAAATAGATATGCATTAGTGGGATGTAAATAAGAATCGCTCGAAACGCTTACATCTTAACGTTTAAAAACGACAGCAACATCGACTGTGAAAGGAGGATTAATATCTTCGAACAGGTCGAGTTTCAGGATGTACATTACCATTATTCATAATTCCATCGCTTAGTAAAACGCTTGGTAAAAACTAGCGCGGACAATGAAAACCAATTTACCGACGGAAGCCCGACACATTAGGGAAAATATTTTTATTATGTAATACAGTACACTGGCTGATAATTTTATGCTGCCGTCCTAAGAAAACAACGCCGGCAGCGGCTATCTACGGTTATTACATCACCCGCCATTATCCCACGTCACAATGGCGCATATATATTTACGTACCAATAGGTATTTCATTACTAGAAACCTGTTAGGATGGCCAATTGTTTAGAGTTGTTGGAAGGAGCTTCTCTCTGTCTTTCCCGTAAAGAACTTGAGCGGCTTAATATGGAGGAAATAACAATATTATATTATTACTATTTTTACTTCTGCCTACCCCTTCGGGGACTCTTGTGGGAAGAGTGGGGAGATGGGTGTGTGAAAATATAAAACAAACTAATATGAACCACCCGTACATTAGTAGACAGCTCCATAAATCCAATAATACTATATTTATTTTCCATTCTAGTCTGAGGGATAATCACAGTAAATCTGGCTCGGAAGCCGCTAAGCCAGATGCGTTTTTGTACGACTTCCTGGAGATGCCAGTAGCAGGTAATATTATCGCCTCATTCATGTACCATGGATTACGTACAGTAGGAACACATCAGCGGTTTTTCTGTAGAATTAATTTACGTGATGTAACTGAAGACGAGGTACAGATCTTGTAATGAAAAAAAATTTAATATAATTTTTACATATATTTTTTAATTATTGTCTCTCGTAGTGTGAGTTCCGAGAACTTTTGCTACTCAACCGGTCAATGGCGAGACCTAGGCCTCCAGCCAGACACTTTAATTCTAAGCAACACAGCTAAGGGCACCCCCTTTGGAGAACGAACCTTTGACTTAGGGCGTTACTGGATCGCGAGCAAGGGAGCTGGGCTGGACTGGTGGTAATTTTATTTATATATTATTTGGGGGGGGGTTTGCGCGTCTGGCTCGGCGCGGGCCGGCGTTTGCGGTGGGGGTCGAGGGGGAACATTACGGCTTATTCGCGTCGAGCCTCGCTGGCGAGGAAGGAACAGTGGTCGGTTGTGTGTAGTGTTGGTATGATTTTGTCGAGCGTCTTGGAGGACCGGTATGTCGTCATCCGGTTCGATGACGGCATGTCTTGGACGCCTTATCTTCTAGATAAGGGAAGGAGTGTATCGGGCGACCGATACGACGAGGGGGTTGGGGTGATTTACAGCAGAATCGAAATGACGTTTGGACAGTTTTTTCAAAAACTGTTTTATAGTTGGAACTTTGAGTTCAACATAGAGTTGACTATTACGCATGTACCGCTCTCCGGAGAAACCGGCTTTGGAGCACTTGCAGGGGGTTAAGTGTCGACTTGCAAGTGTGTGCAAACACTACACCCGCATATGTCATGATTGGTCGAATGCACGTCGTGTAAATCCTCACCTTGGATTTCAATGAGAGTTTACTTCGTGCATTCAACATGCTGTGAAGTCTACCGAGCGCAAAGGCGGCTCGCGCGCTTACCGCCTTTACGTGGTGACGGAAAGAAAAGCGTTGATCGAGGATCACACCCAGGTATTTGGCTTTTTCTTCCCATGGAATGGGTTTGCCGAAGAGGGGGCAGAGACATAGTGTACCGTCGCATAATTATAAGCATAGATGGCACTGCTCTTGGCTCATATTATGGTTCTTCTGAGCTCTTTGAGGGATGAATGTGCTAACAGCGGGTCCTTATGCTACTGACATTTTTTATACCGCTAAGGTCGCAAGCAAGCTTGCAGTCCATCTGATGTAAAGCGGATACTACGGTATATGGACGCTTGCAACACCAGAGTTATCGCTTTCCGTATTCTCGCCGACCTACGTTTGTTAAATTGGTTCCAGCAAGAAACCCTTTTTTTACAGGATATTATAGTCCTAATACCCAAATCCAAAACTGACTTTGAAAGGCTCTAAAATCTATATAAATAAAACAATGTCGCTGGAGAGCTCACGCTACGAGAGACAAAACATAAAAAAAAAAAAGTGTCATTTACACCATTAAGAACGGGTGGACCAGTTCTGATTACACTATACCCAGATCCGCATCGAACAAAGTGAGCTGAATAGCTGTATTCCAAATTCACGCAAGAAAGCATACAAAGTACAAAAGACTAGAAAATAAATCCGTTTATTGCTTTCATAGTAAAATGGGCTTGTTTGGTTACACAGTGATTGACTGGACTACGAAGCGTAGTTGTTTTAATTTTTTTGCTGGCGTTTATGTCCATTTCTATTCGCTCGAAAATCGAATAACTAGAGGACTGGTGCATTTGAAAATGAATAAGGATTTATGACTTTTGTTTAAGACCTTCCCATCAGTTATCGTAATAAAAGTCTATGAGAAATGGAAGCTTTATTTGCTCTGAGGTAAATAAACCGTTTTGTTTACCCATAAAAATGAGTCTTAATGTTATTTGTGCTGTAAAGCACGGAGAGAAAAATTCAATCAGCAGATTTTTTTATGTATATTGGAAAGTAAACAGGATCGTATTTATTGATTTAAAACCTTTTTGAGACAGTGCGAAATGCTTGTAATTATTTTTATTTTGTCCGTCGCCTTTTACATCTTAATGAGGTAATTTGGGTTATTTGAGTAATATGATTTTTATAACGTACCTATAAGATACTATTATTAAAACTACTATGATCTCGTATCAAAGGGTACTAAAACATAACGAGGTGGGCAAAATAAAAGGTATTTTGACAAAAACATTAAAGCCCAGGTAAACCTATATATATACGTTAATTTTAATCTCGAAGTTAGAAGGCACGGGTTCGAATCTAACTCGAGGCAGATATTACATAATGACCACTAATGTTTGTAGCTTGGCCTTGATTCTACGACATCTACGTGGTCATAATTATACGGGTATAAATATTCTAATGATTTTGTTCTTCTTTTTATATTGTAGGCTAGACCCAAAGTAGCTCAGTTAAGTTTTCCGCTGAATCAATTCGCTCAAATATAATTTTATTTAGTCTAATATTCCGGACAACACACGAATGAGATGAATTTTAAATATGAGCTTACAGTGAAAGGCTTTAAAATTGAGCCGTGCTTAGAACGGGCTTAACGCGAAGACAAACGACCGAAAAAAGAGCATTGAAAATACGCAGCGCAGCAAAACAGCCGCGTCAACACTCGCCAAAACTAGTACAAAGGAAAACTTTGCTTATGAGAAATGCTACGTTAAAATGGATAACGTTTTGTATTTGTATGTCCGCGATAATATACAATACGATTGTTGCAGATAGGGAGTTTATAAAATGACAGCTTTGTAACAAACAGCTTTATGGTTCATATGTGTATACGTCCATCACGCCGAGTACCTCACGAGGTAGACAAAGAGAGTAGAGCGTCAGCTTTTTTAGACTTAGACTGCTTTCGTTTCAGCCCATTAGTCTTTTCATACATACTCGCCGGTTTATATTTTTATAGCGATTTGGCCTGGCTCTCCTTGCACACGCTTTATATATATATATAGATAGATATAGATAGATATATATATATAAAGCTATCTATATAATAATAATAATAATATATAATAATATATCCTCACGCCTTCCCACAAGGGTCCCCGAAGGGGTAGGCAGAGGTGTATAGGTAATACCCACACACCCATCTTCCGCCAGAGGTATATTAGGTGCCAACGTGACAGATGGCGAGTCCATCGCCGTTACTCAAGCACGACTATACATACGCCTTTTGAATTTCTTCTCAGACGTATGCAGGTTTCTCTCGATGTTTTCCTTCACCGTAAAGCTCGTGGTGTGACTAATCACTGTACTTAAGTTCAGAAAAACTCATTGGTACATTCGGGATTCGAACTTGCGACCTTTGCGTCGCAGGCAACTGCTCGCACCACTCGGCCACCACGGCTTATCTATCTCATTAGCTATCTATATATATATATATATATATATATATATATATATATATATATCTGTTTCGTCAGCAGTGTTTATTATAGGTACATTAATTAGCTGCTAGCGCCTCGGGCATTTACCATGATTTTCTATTGTAATTTCCATACAACAGTGCAAAAGAGTCAAATTAAAACATCATATGCATCTGCTCTGTCTTACTTACGAATAAATGCGCGGTAAGGTGGGCTGATATTTAATATTACAGCATTACAATAAGCACATTACCCATTGCCTAAGCAAGTGTTTTTTTTATTATTCCGAAATACGCGTTTTTTTTAAGCGTAACCTACATATCAAAATCAAAAATCAAAATCTTTTTATTTCACATAGGCCCAGGTGGGCACTTATAAAACATCGAAAAAGAAGCACGGTTCGGGTTAGTCGCTTCCATGGAGAAGAACCGGCAAGAAACATATATCATCACGCCGAGTCCCAAATGGGGTAGGCAGAGACGGTAGAACGCCAGTTCTCTCTAGACTTACATACCTTCCTCTTTCGCTTCGTCGAAATTCATCACCATTTATGTTGTACTAAAAAGATAGTTCTATAGTTTTATACAGTCAAGAAAGGGTAGAAGGCGAGTATTACTTTTACAAACCCTGTAATTTCAGCCTATTAGTGAAGTTGGCAGTCACGCCTATCTCAATTATTATATTAGTTGGTCTGCTATTAGATACATTTATTTGCAAAAGCATGAAACACTCGGTTTATAAATACACTAGCTTATGCCCGCGGCGTCGCCCGCGTGGAGTTCGAAAAAGTAGCTTATGTATTTTCCTGCTAGAATCGGTTCAGCCGCTATGCCGTGAAAGCATCATACGTTATAATATTAGAACTTTGGGGAATTCATGTCCATTTTTTCGTGAAAGAATCGCAAACAGCTAAACTTACAAACTTTCACATTTATAATATTAGTAAGATAAGATATACAGACATGTGCAACCATATAGTGGCTTTTAGATTTTAGTCTATTTCTGCAGTGACTTAGGTTTCAAAACTTCTACATGGGCTGTTGTGCTGGCAGAAAGGGGTCCAAATTATCTTTTATGCTTAACACAGCAACCTCCGCCCAATACGCTAACACGTAAGTGCCTACTACGCCTTTAGGCTACGATAACCGCTTATTGTCGCTTATCATCATCGTTTACTTACTATACGTTACAATATGTTACCTAATGCTTTCATGCTTTAACCTAATGATTCAATGCACGATGTCTGTATAAACTTTTTCAATGACTTCGTTATTTATATAATCTTTGCATATATCCTTACGCCTTCCCACAAGGCTCCCCGAATGGGCAGGCAGAGGTGTATAGGTAAGGGAACTATATTTTCTATCACCAAAATTTATATTTGTCATCAAGTTGTATCACCTAATAAATAGATCTATCGCCACGAAATATTTTCGTTCTCAGATAAACAAAATTTGTTCCCAGGTATGAATTATCAAATTAATGTTAATATATGTGTAAAATAAGAGATCGATAACCAATAATATTATATTGCATTACATGAATATAAACTTCGTTCTTATAATAACAGTTTTGTTACTTAAATAATAGCTCTGTGCTCAGAATGGTAGATCTGTCACCAAATAAATCGATTATCGATCCCTGACTGCGACTCCTTTTTATTTGATATTTTGTCACCAATACAGTAGTAACATTTTATTTCGTTCAGATATTAAATTAATAGTATTCGTTACCATTTTAATAAATCAATTTATAATTTTAATGAAAAAATGATCAAAGGGGCGGAGACAAATTGGCGCGCTTTAAAAATTGACCGATCCGGCCTCAACGATGGGTAGTAGGTAACTAGGAATATTGATTATTTTGACTTTAATTGTTTTATTTACTACTCTGCTAAAAATTTATACTACCAGTGGAAATTTAGAACCTTGGGAGTCTAGTTAAGTAGCAGAATCTTTTGGTTGAAACGATGATGACAACCCTAATTTTTTATTTGAACTTAATGCAATTTTCTAGTAACATAATATGATTTATTGGTGATCTCTTTAAATTTGTTTGCTTAAATACTTATTAGGACACACCTATTATAATACATACAAAAACATTTATTTGGTACTAGACCTTATATCTCAGGATTTTAGGTGATTTATTGTGGAACTGATTTTGCATTGTTTGGTGACTACATTTTGGTGACAGATCTACTATTTTGAGGACAAACCCTATTATTTAAGAAACACAAAACTAATTAAATTGGTGATAGCTTAAATAATACCCTATAGGTAATACCTACTTTCTGCCACAGAAATGTATAACCATTGTTGAGCTTTAAATTTTTAATATTGGTTTGCACCCTCCATCTTAAACCCCATAGATAACCTGGAAAGGCATTAAATAAATACGTTTTATCTTAAAGAGCCACGTGAAGTGCACGTAGCCAAGTAAGCGTAAAACGCGGAATACAAATGGCACCTCTACATTAAAAAGGTGAAATTTATTTTAGAAACTAAATAAAAATACCAAACCGTTTCGTCGATTTGTTCCATTTAATATCGACAATAGAATCCTTTAGGGCGCGCCCTTAGTGATATACGAGTAGCCTGACAATATTTATGTGCGTTTAGGAACAACAAAAACTTTGGCCCTCGTTGAAAAGGTCCACGATAAAGTGTTTCTCGCAAGAATCTAATTTAATGCAAGTAAATAAGTTTCTTCGTGATGCGGAATTCCATTTCGGGAATTCCCGCTAAGCAATGTTTTGTAAATTTGAACTGTGGGTACTTCATTATTATTTGTGGATTGTGTTCTTTCAGCTTTATGAAACGCTTTAATAAAGCTATAATAAAAATAAAATATTGATGAGATATATGTATAAAAAAAAAAGATCATAGTATTGATAAATTATAATAATTAATTATATTAGTCCCCGTTAGGGACTTGGCGTGATGATATGTATGTATGTATGTAATTATATAAGTATATAACTGACAGCGTAAACCTGTTATACTATTTTTACAAATAAATAAATGATATATTATAGAGAGAATATTTCAGAGCAGTAAAAGTATTTCAGTTACTAACTAACAAAACCCCACGAGCCTTCTTTCCTCCTTCACGCTTACCGTTATGTCGGCGTTCTGTTTGACTGAGTATATACCTGAAGTAACCTCAAGTGGCTATAACATAACCAGGTATAGTAGCAGTTTATATGGTTTTACAATTCAGCGAAGTTTCCCAAGTGCAAAATGGACCCGCTACCTCGCCCACTAAGCCAACCACTTTACGGAGAGGGTTATAAATTGAAGGTTCGAAAGAACGTTTTTTAACGCAGAAAAGGGGAAATTTAAAAATGAAATGGGGCTCTTTAGGAATCGTTAATAGCTGCGAGAGCGTGAGACGGACACACTGCTAATCCGATTTTAGCCCATTAATGTACATTGATTGATGATTGCATTACAAAATACGACAAAATTACAAATCCAATAATTGTTGTCGTTTGCTTACCTCCACTGCCTTTATGCTATATAACAAGTCGTCTGAAAGTTGCATTTTTTAATTAATATTAGATTAATAGATTTGTGCAAAACTTTTCTTCGTCTTTGACGTAATTTTCATACGTATATATAAAATATAGGGGTTAAAATGTAACGCCAACTCTTAAAACAATGGTGCGATCTTGTGAGATCGAGATACTCTCCCAGTTTTCCAACTCAAACTCTGATCGGCGCATCCGTTGTGCCTTACCTCACTTCCAATTACTTTTGTTTTAGACTGAATATTTTTTATAATAATATTCTTCTTTAGTTCACAATTCGTTGCTTCATAGATTTATACTCGTCTCGTTAACTTTTCCATTAAAATTTAAAGTAGAAAATTCTTATTACGTCACTTAGTGGCTGTGAGGTTTCGCACTTGGCTGAGGCCAGAGATGCCTGGATTATGACATGCCCAAACACAGACGTTCCCCTTAGTCCGTACATACAAAAACAATGGGATGAGCCTATCAGTAGGTCGGCCTATAATGCACTTCTCGATAGTGCATTCAACTCTGCTGATAGAGCCCGTCTCCTGGCAATCGCTAGATGGGAGTCCGGACTCTGGCTTCATGCATTGCCCTCTTTTAATATCGGTACGCTTCAAAATGATGCAACCTTCAGATTGTGTGCGAGCCTACATTTAGGCACTAAATGTATTGTCCCACATCGGTGTCACTGCGGGGATATTGTCAATGACTCCGGACACCATGGTCTATCCTACATCAGCAGTGCCGGCCGGATATCACGTCAGCGCCGGCGTGCCTGCTGTGCTGGAACCAGTCGGTCTCGCTCGCGGCGATGGCCGGAGGCCGGACGGTATGTCTCTGATGCCATGGAGGATGGGCCGGCCCTTAGTGTGGGACGCTACGTGTGTCGATACACTGGCTCCTTCCCATCTTCCTGACACATCGGTGGCGGCCGGCGCCACTGCTGCTCAGCAGGAGTGCCTCAAGCGCCGCAAGTATGCCTGTCTCGGGTCAGATTACATATTTGCTGCATTTGCGGTTGAAACTCTGGGGCCTTGGGGTCCTGAGGCTCACCATCTTTTTAAAGAGGTCTCGCGCCGTCTAGTCGAGACCTCTCGCGTCGCGGGCTGGAATATATCTCGCTCAGAGAATCAGCATTGCTATCCAGCGTGGCAATGGTGCTAGTCTTCTTGGCACGTTGCCTCGGGATACCGATTTGGGACAAATATTTTATCTGTAAGTAGTTAGTTTCAACTGTTCTTTGTAAATATTATTAATTGTTGTTATTGTAAATAAAGTACTTTTAAGTAGAAAACGATAGACTGAAATTGATTACATATTTCTAATAGTTTTTCTTCAGCACTCTATTAACGGTGGCTTTTGTGCTACACAATGTATCAGCATGGACCTCAATTTACCAACCTTACTAATACTCACAATCGTCGGGTTGGTAGTAAATATTACTTTTTAGAGGACACTATTGTAATATATTTATATCCTCACGCCTTCCCACAAGAGTCCTCGAAGGGGAAGACAGAGGTGAATATGTAGTACCCACACACCCACTTTCCGCCAGAGATATATTTTAGGTGCCAACATGACAGATGGCGAGTCCATCGCCGTTGCTCAAGAACGTGGTGTGACTAATCAATGTACTTAAGTTCAGAAAAACTCATTGGTACAGTCGGGATTCAAACTTCTGCGAGAGCGATCTTTGTGTCGCAGGCAACTACTCGAACCACTCGGCCACCAAGGCACGACAGTATTATCCTCTTAAAATAATGTATGCTACATAATTTTGGGGGTTCATAGTGCTCCTGTGCAAAATCTCATTCAATCCCGTGTTAAGAGAGTCCCCGCTGGGTCAATGATACGAACAATTACAGGAAAATTAACTCCTAAGACTATTTATTAAGAGTTCGAATCCCTACTGTTACTCTTCTGTTACACACACTACAGCTTTACGATGAAGAAAAACGTCGAGTGGAAATCTGCATAGGTTTGAAGAAAAAAACAAAGACTATGGTACAGTAATTTCAAGAAATGTTCGAGAAATTCTCAAACAGGAATATACATTCTTGTTTGAGAACCGGCTATGGACTCGCCAGCTGTCACGTTGGCACCTAAAATATATATCCGGCAAAAACCTTCCGCCTACCATATTAATATTTATTAAGAGAGAGAACACATTAAGATCATTGCTGCTTTGCCACCATCACAATGTTGAGTTGACATACAGTACAGTGGAAATACTGGATGGAACACTAACTTAAGAGGAGATAGCAGCCGAATGGTAACACTCTCGGGTACAATTGGTTTGGTTGGTGGTACTTAAAAGCTCTATGGGGTGTGATTGTGCTGATATCAGGTCCTTTTACAGCTGGCATAAGCTACTCTTACGTGCTAACGATAATGCGAGTGTTATACCCCATGTATTGCAACCACTTACGTACCACTGTATTCACTGTTGGCTTGCCACTTTTGTTCTATAAGTAAAAGCTTTGCCTTACCAGGTGACAGGAACATTAATACCTAAAATGTGTAATCTTACATAATTGTATAATAAGGAAACTCAATTTCATCGTCCTCCTCATTTTAGCTCTCACAAAAAGCATTGTGATTTTAGGAGCTTTTTACATCGTCTCATAGAAATAAGAGCCTAATGAACAAGTTGAGAATTATGTACGTAGGTATATAGCTACTTTGCAAAACCTGCGGCGCTTTACTTATTTCTCGACATCCGTTTATTACTTTTATTTTTAACATTATCTCAGTAGCCCAAGGCTCTTTCATACAGTTTGAGTCATATTCATTTCATTCTCTCCAACGTAGCTATGACTATAAGGCAAGTTTTATCGGCTACTTTTCTAACTTTTAATTGAAATTGCTTTTATAATATTACAAACAGACTCATAACGGTATAAACCTGTCTGATAGTATCTACGTACTTACTATACGAGCTGGCAGCTCACCTGCTATGGTTAAAATAGCTGAATAATTTAAGAAATTTAAGCCAAAATACACTCTGACGGCCATTGTTTGAAATGGTGGTCGTAAGTCAACCAGTTAGGGTCTTTAAGGTTGTCCTAAGTCCTAAAATGAATTTGATTGCATGTGACGGGCGGGTCATACTAATGCCCAATAAAAAAGAGCAGTGTTGACTGAATGGTTCGAATCAGTAATCATTTGATACTACGAGTATCAAATGCTTTTACTACTGAGTATATTTGAATTAAGTACAGTCTACTTCTTATCAGATTACAAGCCCTATGGTGAAGAAAAAAGTTATGACGGAACCTGCATACTCTTAAGAAGAAATTCAAATACATTAGTCTAATAGTTGAGAAGCAAGGATGGTCCACCATCTCGTGAGCACCTAAACCTGTTCCTTGTGAAAAGTGGGTGCTGTTACACTTTTGCCTACCCCTAGCTAACCACGACCAACTAAAGCGAAGATATATACAAATTTAATTAAATCTCTCAAATTTACCAAATACGGCTGGATTACTTCCACTATCACTTGAAACAAACCTTGAACATTATCACCAGCGTAATAATGAGTTTATTAGTCAACGTGTAATACACATAACCCTTCCTCAGGGCGCCAAATTAGATTTGCTGAGTTATATACAATATTATTGGCCCGGACTCCCCCGGACCGGGTTGATTAATGCCTTCATAGCGCTCCCTTGCGTCGTTATCTACTAGAATTGTGTGCTGTTTGATGTTCAAGATACGCTATATGATCGGTGTACTTGCGTAGTAATAGAAGCGATCAATAATATTTTATATATACGCTCTTTGCTCTTTATAATATTAGGTTAGATAAAATACGCATTATTAGTGATTAAAAAAAACTGTAATACTTACATCTAATGGTAGACTTTTAAAATGTTTTTTTTTTATGTAATGTTTCTCGTAGCGTGAGTTCCGGGAACTTTTGCTACTTAACCAGTCAATGGCGAGACCTAGGCCTCCAGCCAGGCACTTTAGTACTAAGCAACACAGCTAAGGGCACCCCCTGTGGGATACGAACCTCGGCTTAGGGAGTTGCTGGATCGCGAGCAAGGGAGCTGGGCTGGACTATTAATTTTATTTATATATTATTTGGAGGCGGGATTTGCGCGTCTGGCTCGGCGCGGGCCGGTGTTTGCGGCGGGTGTCGGGGGGGAACATTACGGCTTATTCGCGTCGAGCCTCGCCGGCGAGGACGGAACAGTGGTCGGTTGTGTGTAGTGTTGGTATGTTTTTGTCGTGCGTCCTGGAGGACCGTTATGTCGTCATCTAGTTCGATGACGGCATGTCTTGGACGCCTTATCTTCGAGATAAGGGAAGGAGTGTATCGGGCGGCCGATACGACGAGGGGGTTGGGGTGATTAATGACAACAGTATTTAAATACTTATATAGTTACTAGCAGTCCCGTCCAGCTTCGCTTGGGTGAAAAAAAATAACTTTGCCGAACCACGATCGCCGCGCCACCTATTGGGTCCAATTATGAATCTAAACCATTAACAACTGCACTTGAACACGCACAAAAAAATCATTAAAATCGTTCCAGCCGTTTAGGAGGAGTTGTGACAAACACACGCATAGAAAAAATATATAAATAACAAATATATAAAAAACATAGATAGCAAAGTGAAGCTAGAGTTCCTTGAGCATGCCGCATATACATATAATATATAGGCCTAGGTGGCCGTGTAATTATTATTATAAGTTATAAGACATTAATATAAGTTTAATGACATTAAGCGATGATGTCATCCCGCAAGAAGATATAGTTATGAGAACCATTGTAGTAGTATTTGTTTGTAGTGTTTTAATATTCCAATATGTACTTATTTTAATATAAATAAAAATCATTGAAATGTATTAAACGTGCATTCTTACAAAATACTTTCCAACTAAAGATTAATCACGTTTATTTATCTCCGGAATTATCAAAGGAAAATTATTCGTATCAAATAATAAACTCTACCAACTTCGCAAGAAATAACATTGAATAAAACATTCTCAAAAAAAGTTGGTACTGGTAATTATTCGAGATAATAAAATAAAACCATTCTTCTGCAATTACTTTTATTTGCGCGCAGAAACCGCAAGTTGTCAAAGAAAATTTAGCACCAAACGAACTCATTCAACTAATTAACTGGCATCAAAAGCCTTTTAACCCGTTATGTGGGCTCCCAGTACTATGTGTGGAACGATCAAGACCTTTCATTAACTGACAGCGCATTTTACACTTTGGTCGTCGGAATTAAAGTTTAAATTGCCTTTCTTGCGAGTTTTCCTTAGATTTTCACACTGAACTTAACTTCATAACAAATGCTCAAGAAATTTCTTGTAATGCTTTGAGTCAGAAATATTCGTTTTACAATGGAACGCGACATAACTTTGGAAAAAATGTATCCGTAGTTATAAGTTTTCAGTGGCAAGCAAGCATATACTTAACCTAACGATAAGCAGGGATCGTCGCTTGCAGATGATTGCAACACCAGGATTTCTAGCATTATTGGAACTAATAAGAGGTTTACCTGTGCCCACACAGGGCATTTAATATTATAAATTCAGTAAGTTTCGTCCATGAACTATACATATGAAACTGAGGTCATAGACTGAAATATTTTATAGGTATCGAGCGGCCAGAGTACACTGAACCCCTGCTGTCAAGGTTCTCATTGTACAGTATTGAATTTAAGAGCATATATACATATGTACATATCATTTATACGTCAAATCCCTCATTGGTTCATGGGAAGTTCTCTCTAGGACTTCTTTCACAATAACTACGACTAATAGAGACTACTAGAAAAATAAAAGCAACACCTCATGTTCTCTAATTATATTTATTACTGTAATTAACATGTCGTATTAACTGTAAGTAATAGTCGAATTAATTTAGATAAATTTCACTGAAACAATTATCGAATTGCAAATCAACGTCGACTGAAAATTCATATCATTCATTCGATCTAGGACCTGATGCGGTTCTTTTGAATGTTATAATATATATTCGGCTTATATACAATAATATTTTTTTTATATTATACCTATTATTAAATATAATATGACGTGTTTATAGGAGCCGTGGTAGCCGAGTGGTTAGAGTAGTTGCCTGCGACAAATCGCGACGATCGCAAATTCGAATCCTAAGTGTACCAATGACATTTCTGAACTTAAGTACCTACAGTGATTAGCCACACCACGAGCTTTATGGTGAAGGAAAACATTGAGAGGAAACTTACAAACGTCGGAGAAGCAATTCATAGGCGGATGTATAGTCTGTCACGTTGGCACCTAATATATCTCTGGCGGAAAGTGGGTGTGTGGGTATTACCTATACACCTCTGCCTATACCTTTGGGGACCCTTGTGGGAAGGCGTGAGGATATATTATTATTATATTATAAAATGTAAGCAAATCGCGCATATTATAGTAATGCACGACTATTCAAGTACAGCGTAAGATATATAACATACATACGGCAATACAACTCGTGGCTAGACTATACTCTTAATTAAGTATTGCTCTTCACTGTGTTAAGGATAAAATGCAGAGTACGGGCCGACGACCCACAGACAACAGCTAACACTGATGTCCCGCGCTCGAATAAACACATATACCTATACCTTATATACACTGTCCGCGTTTCAATAACGAATCATACAATATATAAGCAATCAATACACGTATACTACATTATGTACAACCAAGCTTAACTGCGTTTATATACACAGAAATTGTTGTTCGTGTTCAGTAGTCATTTTAATGTCCTTGAACGAAAACGCTAAGATAGTCAAAGTAGTCGCACGCTTACTGCAGCTTTGCATGCATACATACATAATATCAGTATGTGCTCATGAACTCACGGTAAAGTCTAGTAACTCGATAACGCAACTTGGACCGATTAATAACGTTCCCAAGTGACAGATGTCAACGTGTTAATCCTATAAGTTAATACGAACACGAGCCGTCCTAATATATTGCAACATTATACACAAGTTGTGGCAACTTCGCTTAATATCGACAATACGCAGTGGTGTTATTGGACCAAATGAGATGAGCAGGTATTAAGGAGGTATTATAGTTGTGCCTATCTTTTTTAATAATACTGTTCTTCCTTCCGACTTCGTGCGACTTCATGCACAGCTTTAGTAAATAGCTTCCTTTGAACTATCCTATATCTCGTAAGCCTTCCCTAGCATCTTTTTCATGTCAGTTAGTAGCCGTGAAGTTTTGTTTCTGCCTGTGAACCAAAAAGTCGCATAGTCGACCCTGCAGAATATTTTCTCTTTCTTTTCCTCTGACTTAAGAGTCAGAGGAGACTGACAGAGACAGAGACTGACTGAGACTGTGGTAAGAAGAGACTGAAAAGACTTAACTGCACTCCTCTCTATTTGGATGGCGTACGAATGTGCCATATATCGAATGACTGAATGTGCTAAAAAAATGATTGCCACAGTCGGAATTCAAACTTGCATCCTTTTTTTTTGCAGGCAACTACTTGGACCACTCGGCCACCACGTTTGTTTATTGATTTTTCATAATAATTTGTTCCATTTTGTATTTATACATGAAATATATTGTTTATATTGGTTTTCAATTCAAAGAAGTTCAATCGTAATATGACAACGTCTGATTTATTATTAAGATTCAGTTGACATGAATATCTCAGTGATACAGACTTCCAGATTTTGAACTTGCTATCTGGACTCTCCATGTGACTACTTAAACCACTCCGCCATCACGATGCCTTACAACCTCTGTTTATTTAAACCTACATAGCAAACCTGAATGTTTCAAAACTTTTCATGAGTTCATTTTAATCAGTAAATGTTTATTATCCAAACGAACTTTGAGAATAAAAGTGAAGTAGGATAAGTAAGTAAGACTTTATGCGGTAAATACTTGAAGATATTAATTTAAACTAGCAAAGACTTAACCCCCTCGTCTACTACTCTGTTCGACAAGCTGAAGAGGAGAATGTTATTAACGTGAATCTCTTTGACGAGACACGAGACACACAGACACATATCGGTGACATGCTTTCACATGCTCTGTTGTGCTTTGACCCGAACCTAGGAGACCTACTCACACATAAAAGCTATTTTTATTTGATTAAAGATTTAAAACTGAGCATTTGAAGAGATGAATATGAATAGTATAAAAGGAGTCCGTCTCCGCGTCCAAAGCATGACATTAGACAATACACAGTCAGTAAATTCCTGTTTGAACGTATGTATGTAGTATTTTCTCACCCCTAAAGCTCGTGGTGTGGTAAATCATTGAATTTAAGTTTATAAATAAGTCTTTGCTACAAGCCGCTGGAGTTCGGCCATCCGTGATTTATGAGTATAGTATAGTATAGTTTAGAATATAGTATTACACATTGGTATTTCAAGCACAAATACTTTCATATAAGTATCTTAAAACATAGTTAAACACAGAGGTTACAAGTTTGTACTCAGACTGTACCAAAGAGTTTTTAGAACTTAAGTACAGTGTCATAAAATAAACTGTGATAAAAACATCAAGAGATAAACAATCTATTTTAGACAAATAATTCCAAGGATATGGATTCGCTATCTGTCACTTTGGCACCTCAAATATATCTACTAGTCACCTACCGATATTGATTATATAATTATTATTTTCTTAATTTTACATAAGTAGGAATAATAACATCATACATTATATTTTAAATTCGTTCATCAATAAAACTATTTTCATTTAAGAACATAAAATATAACGGCCCGCCGTTACTAATAATTTACATACATACATACATATCACCACGCCAAGTCCCTAACGGGGTAGGCAGAGAGTGTAGAGCGCCAGTTCTCTCTAGACTTACATACCTCTTTCGCTTCGTCCACATTCATCAGTCTCTTCATACATGCTCGTCGGTTTCGAGTACTCTTAACGTTCCCGTCCTTCAGAGTCCGATCTATTTGATCCTAATCCTAATATCCTAATATATAATCCTATAATCATAATCCTAAACTAATAATTTAAATACATATAAGTAGTAATTATACATACATACGGCATCTCGCCGTGTCCCTTACTGGGTAGGCAAGGGGAATAGAGCGCTAGTAGCTAAGTCTAGAGAAAACTGCTCTCTAGACTTAGAGATCTCTTTCGCTTTAACCACATTCATCAATCCCTTTACACATGCATGCCGGTTTCAAGTACTCAAGGACTCTTAACGTACCCATTTTTGAGTGTCTGATCGATTTGATCTAGGTAATTGGAAGAGTCTTTCTCTTTCTCTTCTTCTACACACCTTTACGGATATGTTTCAGCAGTCTTAGTAATAGAGATTAAATAATAATTATTAAACAATCGGCTTTTTAGTCTGAACGTTAATTCCATTTGGTATTCCATAGCTTGTCTAATTCCGTCTCTCTTACATCGGGTATGCAAGCTACGTCTCACTTCGTAAAACGCGACCGAGCTCTACAAAGGCTTCATTATATAAAACAACTTGTGACTAACTTGTATCAGAATACGTTATTTGTATTTGCCAGTGTTAAGAACGGACACTGATACGGTTTTGGTATTTTCAATAGTGAAACGAGACATTAAAATAATATCAAAGCTTTAGACAAGTCACCCATCACATGGGAATTCAGTTATTAAGAGCTGTGGTAGCCGACTGGTTCAAGTAATCGCCTGCAACACGTAGATTGCAAACTCAAATCCCAACTGTACCGAAAAAGTTAGGTTTGTCGTTAATACAGTGATTAGTTATGAGCTCTACGGTAAAAGAAAATATCAAACGGAAACTTCCATATGTTTGAAAGGAAATTCAAAGTCTGACATGTTAGCACCGAAATATATTTCAGACAAAAATACGGTTGTGTTACACCTCTGCCCTGCCCTTCGGGGATCCTTGTGAGGAGGGGTAAAGATATTCAACAGATTTTTTTGCCTGGGAAAGTTGGGACTGGAGCAAGTATTGATGAAGATAGAAAGACGTAGATGAATTTGGCCCACAGTGGTATAATATCGATTTAAGAACAAATATCTTTCGTCAACAATCTTTTCAAAATTTCGACATGTGCAAGACTTCAAGTAAATAAAGCTTTTATATAAAAAAAAAAAATATTTTAAATGTCTGTCTGATGTGAATGTACGGCTCCGAAGAGGCTGCGTGGGTATGAAGGCAACTGCTGGCTTAATATATCAACTATTTAGACATCAGTTTAGATATTATTAATACATATATACTAGCTGCCTGAAAATTTAAAGTAGTAAGTATATAGAAAACCTATCGTTACCATCATGAAATGCCGTAACGCAAGCAATTTTAAACTTTACTTGTTTGGTTTCAAAATTTGTATTATGCTTGTTTTTCGTTTACCTAATCCGGCTACGTAATTACTTAAATGGATCATTAAACATTTGAGGCAGCAGTTAGAGCCGTGGTGGCTGTGTTTCGAGTCACCTGCGACGAAAAGATTGCAAGTTCAAATCCCGACTGTTCTAATGAGCTTCTCTGTACGTATGTACATTGATTAGTAACAATACGAGCTTTAGGGTGAAGGAAAACATTGAGAAGAATCCTGCATATGTTGGAGAATAAATTCAAAGACGTTCGTATATAATGTGTCCTTGAAAGAAAAGCGATGACTTCGCCATCTGTCTCGTTGATACCTAAATATATCTCCAGCGAAAAGAGGGTGAGGGTAACAGTGCATAGCATTAGGGGCCATTCGATCTCTGTTGTAGGAACATTCCCTCGTGGAGTATGCCTTCAGCGCTTCTATAAATCATAATCTAAATGAAGCTAGCGCTGGGCCGTCGCTAGCTCCTGCAATATTAAATTCAATTTACTCGTCTTGATTAGTTTGGCGGTCATAATACTGGCTGAATTAGATGCAGCCCTACTTCATTGTTGCTCGCATTGTGGGAAGAATTGAGATTCGTGTTGGGAGTTAATTGAAGGGAAATCTTGCATAAATATATTACGTACCTACATAGGGGTGAGCAATGCTTTGCCACGCCGCAGGACAAATGTTAGTTCCGACACAGTTTCTCAATCACAACTATTATAAAGATAATATAAAATAGACATCGTTAAGCTACTTGGCATCTTATAGAATTGGTATCAGGTCATTCAAGCATAAATTGAATTGATCATATTAATGCGACGTGTTCAGCGAGATGTAAAGATACCACTATATAATATTACATTCAAAATTATTTCAGGATTTCGCTCTCTGGAACGGCATTGTTATAAATAATTATATTTCGCAAAAGTAATATCCTCAAGCCATCCCACAAGGGTCCCCGAAGGGATAGGCAGAGTTACATTTTAGGTGCTAACGCGACAGATGGCGAGTCCGTCGCCGTTACTCAAGCATGACTATACATACGCCTTTGAAGTTCATCTCAGGCGTATGCGGGTTTCCTCTCAATGTTTTCCTTCACCGTAAAGCTCGTGGTGTCACTAATCACTGTACTTAAGTTCAGAATTACTCATTGGTACAGTCGGGATTCGAACTTGCAATCTTCGTGTTGCAGGCAACACTGGAATCACTCGGCCACCACGGGTTCTATTCCTAAATGTATAATATCTTCACGAATTCCCACAATGGCGCCGTTTATGCCGGTTTTTTTTTTAATGCCACACATCTCAGCGGGAAGACACCCACGACCGCGAAGTTTGGAAGTCAGGAGCTCTAACCACTAGACCAGACGGCCGTCTAAAAGCTTCAAATGGTGTGTACTTTCGTCTTTCAAGTACCACTATTTCAATGCATGCATGTTTCCTCGTCACCGTAAAGTTATTGGTTTAAATTACTACCTATATTAGTTTAGAAAAAAAACAATTCTAAAATACTGTTTTATTTTTATTGTTAATATATATATATATTATCACGCCTTCTCACAAGGGTCCCCGAAGGGGTAGGCAGAGGTTTATAGGTAATACCCACACACCCACTTTCCACCAGAGGTACCTATATTAGGTGCCAACGTGACAGATGGCGAGTCCATCGCCGTTACTCCAGCACGACTATACATACGCCTTTGAATTTCTTCTCTGACGTATGTAGGTTTCCTCTCGATGTTTTCCTTCACCGTAAAGCTCGTGGTGTGACTAATCACTGTACTTAAGTTCAGAAAAACTCATTGATACAGTCGGGATTCGAACTTGCGATCTGTACGTCGCAGGCAACTGCTCGAACCACTCGGCCACCACGGCTCTCTATTATCTATTAGATCTTATTATTAAAGCAAAGTAAAGCTTAGCAACCTGCTAGGTCTTAACGTATTATCATTAGGATATCACGATAATAACACAGTGCACTCAAAATTTTAACTGCAGTAAAGCAATAACATAGGTAGCACAAAGACTAATGAATCCCAGAGTTATGGACATATCTACTGCAAAATGAGGCCATACTATGATTCTTGTCGGGCACACATCTAGGTAATCTATGGCGTCCATAATATTATGGCGTAATTCCTTGTCTGAAAAATAAAACGGATATAGTAAAGATGGAGGAGGGAGGTTGATAATATAGATGATGAAATTACTCATCTGACGGACGAACAGAACTAGCGAGCAGCACCATGTGTAATATTATACAAACCATTTGGAGCCACTTTTGACCCACTTGTATATTACTAAAGGTTACATGGTTCAGTAATAATTAAAACCTTAGAAATATACCTAAATAATATCTAAAAATTATGAAATGATGTATAAAAGTCTGTAAAAATTTATAAATGTCTTATATATATACCTTTTACATATTACACTTATTATTGTCATATTGTTCGGACATGGATATCAATAGTTTAGTCGGAAGCATTTCAGAATGCTTGCTCTCTTATTTAATATTAAGATTGTGGTTGTGATACACATATCTATTTAAGTGTCTTATAAATATTTTTATAACTCATAAATACCTTTAACATCTTGTAGCATTTCTACAAACATTCTCTTTACTATATCCAGATTGTTAGCAGCACACTCCATAATCATTGAAGGTATACTCAAAGCCAAAAGTTGAAGTAGTAGCTGATTAGCCCATGTCAACATTTCCGGTCGCTTAAATACATATGATGCATTGAATACATTGTATTTGATTAATAAATAAATACCTTGGGATGATTACACACAAATTTACCATACGAAAAGAAGGGGAAAAGTCGTGGTGGCAGAGTGGTTCGAGCAGTTGCCTGCGATGCAAAGGTCGCAAGTTCGAATCCCACCTGTACCAATGAGTTTTTCTGAACTTAAGTACAGTGATTAGTCACACCACGAGCTTTACGGTGAAGGAAAACATCGAGGAAACCTGCATACGTCAGAGAAGAAATTCAAAGGCGTATGTATAGTCGTGCTTGAGTAACGGCGATGGACTCGCCATCTGTCACGTTGGCACCTAATATACCTCTGGCGGAAAGTGGGTGTGTGGGTATTACCTATACACCTCTGCCTACCCCTTCGGGGACCCTTGTGGGAAGGCGTGAGGATTAGAAGGGTTACTTGTACTGTGGGAACTAGACATCGATATACCTACTTATATGGACAATTTTGGTTTCTTTGCAATAAATGATACTCACTGAATTACTAACCTACTCTCTTTACTGTAAGAGTAGAGTGCCTGTGATACTAAGTGTGTCTAGTTCATTAAAATAGAGTCAAGATTCACGAATAATACATTTCAGGCGTCCTTATATGCATATTCGTGTAAGGGTGTCTAAAATCTATTAAAATTGATAATTTTAACCGAAATGCCACATAGCAATTATTAGGCCTATCAATTTAATCCAGATCACTGTTTTATTATTGATACATACCAGGGGCTCAACAAGTTCGTAGATATAGAAATAAATGAAGCATGCTATGTCTATAGTTACAGCTGCATGGCTCACGACAATCTGAAAATAAATAAATAATTCTTAAATTATTTTTCTTGCGAGGACATCGCCGTACATAATTTCAGGGCAATCTTTGTTTCACACAAAGATTGTACGTTCGACCGACTGAAATGGTCGATTGACGGAAGTACTCGATCCACTTGGCAATAAAGGCTTATTATATAATCAGTAATTAATACATTGGTACACTCCAACACATACAACTTCATACCACCATAATAAAGTGAACATATACCAAATGATTACAAGCTAATCGTCGCTTATCTTAGTGCCAAATTTCATCTAATTCCGTTCAGTGATATTTGCGTTGAAGAGGTAAAACACCATTACACCAACCTCAACTTTTTAAACAGAGGGAGATTAAGTTGTTTCGTATATTATTTTCATATCAAGAGTGTTAATTTCAACCATTCCTTCCACGAACGCGCAGGCTGTGGAATGAGCTCCCCGTTGAGGTTTTCCCTGGAGAGTACAGCATGGAGTTCTTCAAGAAGGGTGTGAAAAGATTCCTGCAGGGTCGGCAACGCGCGAGTGATACCCCTGGTGTTGCAAGCGTCCATAGGCGGCGGTAACCGCTTACCATCAGGCGGACCGCATGCTTGTTTGTCACCCATGTGGTATAAAAAAGAAATAAAAAAATTCAAAGGTCTTCGATAATAGAGTAAAATTACTTACTGAGGATTTGATGATTGTAAAAGTCGACTTAAAGTTTGCATTTAATTTCATATATGTTGTAATAAAATTCTTAATAATTAGTGCTCTATATTTTTCATTGAGAAATCTCTTCAAATCGACATCTAAACGGTTTGTTAAAGATCGCAAGGTACTCCGTTGTAGATCACAAATAACAATTGTTGTAAGATAACCAAACCGAGACGTCATAAACAGGGTCAAACTCGACGCAGATTTGGTATTTAGACCAGAAAAGCGGCCATCGCTCATTACGTTTATAGTTATAAATGGATTGAATACTAGAAAAATTACAATGACAAGATATACGGTCGTACTATTTAAGTCAAGTTCGCTTTTATTGAAGTCGCCATTAATTGTGTTAATTAAATTGCAAAATTTAAAAAAATATTTCTCTTTCGTTAATAAAGATGTAAGCACATAATAGTAAAATTCGACAGTAATATTGATAATATGAATAACTGCTAGCACATGTACTTCTGGGTCAACTAAATAACCACTTAAATAATACATTATGATTGAAGAAAATAATACACAATACAATTTCATAGCCATTAAAGTAATTTTTGATGATTTTGGTTCAAAATAAAGTCCTAGTAAAAATTTTATCCACATAAAGGGTTTTAAAGATATATGGATTTTTTTTAATAAATGTTCAATTTTATCCATTGCGGTTCGGCTTGAAAACCTCGTATCAATGTTAGAATACGAATGAACTGTACTATAAATTGCAAAAGAATATAAATTCGAAACTACAGTTTGTAATCATATCGAATACAATGGAAATAATAATTATTCAGTTCCATATAATTAAGATTCATATCGCACCTAAAATGTGTTGCGGAGAATGGTTTCATTTTTTATTACATTATTATTTCAATACTAGCGTTGCATATCCATATCTTTAATTAAAATTAAAGATATGGATATGCAACTATATGGAAATAGAAGCAGACTAATTACACTTAAATATATAATACAGTAGAAGCAAATGGCATAGGACAGGAAACGGTGGCTTATTGGAAAGGAGGCCTAAGTTCATCAGTAGGTTGACAAGGGCTGATTAATTGATTGGTTGAATTTAAAAGCCCTTAATGCCAATAAATCGAATTTTAAAATGCCTGTCAAATTATAAGATAAATTCACCTACCGTCCATTAAAAATATGACAAGAAACATATTTTGTTTTATATTAACGTGACAAATAAATATACCTACATAATATGGCTATTCTTATTTGTGGGCACAGCATACTCGTATTTTACGTTATTGCTAGCGACATAGGAATTATCGTTACCTATTGATGAAAATCCATTCCTAGATGTAGTCGATGGTAAGGACTTCAATGGAATATTCTTTGTGCAACCAATGCTTAAAGTAGGCAGGAAACGAAATCACAGACAAAGTAATCCAAATATAAACCTGCTTAAAATTTTGGT
Organism: Drepana arcuata; assembly: GCA_016069955.1. Lineage (NCBI taxonomy): Eukaryota > Metazoa > Arthropoda > Insecta > Lepidoptera > Drepanidae > Drepana > Drepana arcuata. The sequence goes on from JACCPG010003804.1 coordinate 56,446, forward strand.
AAAAAGAAATTCAAGACAAAAAACACAGCATCTTGTTTTATCGCATAATTGCTGGCACTGCGAGAACAACCAAATCATTACTGTTTACGTGCCCTGTTTCCAATTTATTTGGTTTCAGCTAAGTAATTATTTATGTGTCTCCCATTCACATTTTTATTTGCATTTTCAACTACAATCAAAATATATTAATTGAAAGGTTTCCTTTCATTGGAGCACATGAGCATTTGAATCGTCAAATAAAAATCGTCAAAACGTATCGATATTTCGTAGGAAAACAAAAATAAGCTATACATTTTTAAGTTATTGAAATGGAAAAATAAGGTGCTTTACTATGATATGCTATTGAATAAAGACATATTATGTTGATTTTGACATGTAAAAATAGTGGAAATATATTTCTGGTGGAAAGTGGGTTTGTCGGTACTACCTATACATCTCTGCCTACCCCTTCAGATACCCTTGTAGGAAAGCGTGAGGATATATTTTTATATATTTAAAGAAAAAATATGCAGATATACAATACATGACACAGATGTATAATGCATGTGACTGGAAGAAGAGATCATGTTCCAAAGACCTAGATGAAATCAATCGAACACTCGATGTGTGGGTGAGAGTATCAAGAATTCTAAACCGGTCAACACTAATGTCGAGAATGATTAATGTAAGTAAAATTGATATGTAGTTCCGAAGAACGAAAATCGTATATCTTTCGCTAGAAGAAATCTAAGTTCCGTAGCTGTTCTATAACCGTAGTCAAATCTAGGATTGTTTTGACTTTGACAATGATGATAAAAAACAAAGAACAATTAATGCATGATAAGTGTAACTTACTGTACGAACTCACTTAAACAAAAACCTTTAAGAGGTTCCCCTAGAACAATAATTTTCATATGCATTAAATAAGGGAATAATCAGTGGTGTATTGAGATATTTAAATCACTATATTAGTGGAATTTATACTATAGAACATTGAGGTCTAAGTTCGGTTGTCAGTAATCAAACTCAGGCCATTGATTAACATAGTTTCCGCATCAAACTACATCTAACTTATGTTATGTAGGTATTCCAAGTTTGTTCCAAACTTGACTCGAAGTTGCTTTGTTGCCAACGCATCAGATTCCGCTCGGCTTCTGATTAAACAAGAGGTAACATTTTTATATTACTTGCTTTATAAACTTAAGCGCAACAAATGTTTCTTTAATGTTAACAAAGAATAAGTTACCATTAAGCGCCTTGAAAATGTTGATCGTCGAAATTAATATTTGTTTACCTTGGTAAAAAAACTGGCTTGCGTTGTTTGAAAGGATAACAAACGATTAAAAATAAGTGTTTTTAACGAAGACTATCTCAGAGCCGTGGTGGCCGAGTGGTTCGAGCAGTTGCCTGCAACACAAAGTCGCGTGTTCGAATCCCGACTGTACCAATGAGTTTTTCTGAACTTAAGTGCAGTGATTAGTCACACCACGAGCTTTACGGTGAAGGAAAATATCGAGAGGAAACCTGCATACGTCTGAGAAGCAATTCAAAGGCGTATGTACGGTCGTGCTTGCGATAACAGCGATGGACTCGCCATCTGTCACGATGGTACCTAAATATACCTTTCTCTGGCGGAAAGTGAGTGTGTTGGTACCTCTGCCTACCCCTTCGGGGACCCTTGTAGACAGGCTATAGATACATATACTTTATCACATTAATTGTCGTGATTTTGTTTTATAGCTCCCACCTTGAGTAATACCTCACGCTCCTTGCTATGCTAGGTAACTAACTGAATATATACCATTTACCTGATTACCATATAATATGTATAAAATCAAAAATCCCTCATGGAGTAATGAGAATTGGTTTAAAAAAAAAAGCTATTGCATTATCAGGTAATTGGTAATCGTCTGTATGTAAACGATTGCAATATCAGGTACCTGGTACCTTCAATGACAATATCATATAGAAACTGAACTGGTCTCGATAAAATTTCTGACGCCGTTTTGTAGGCTGGTTATCTATACTAATATTATAAAGCTGAAGAGTTTGTTTGTTTATTTGTTTGAACGCGCTCATCTCAGGAACTACGGGTTGGAATTGAAAAGAAGAAGAAGGATTGAGAAGAATTATTTTTGTGTTGGATAGTCCATTTCTCTAGGAAGGCTTTAGGCTATATAGCATCACGCTACGACCAATAGAAGCGAAGCATAAAATAATAATGTTGCCAGAACGGGAAAAAATATTCCTATTTGAGAGCTTCCGTTGCGTGCGCTGCGTAAACGGTTTAAGTTACACAAATATCATATATGAGGGAATTGTTCCTCTTCAAAAGTTCTAAAAAAAATCCGTGACAGCATATGCCTATCTTTTAAGATTTACTCACTATAACCTTTTTATGGCAATCAAGTCCAAGATGTGCTCCTGAACTAATCAACCGATTTCAATCAAATTTGCACACCGTGTGCAGTTTGATCCAACTTAAAAGATAGGATAGCTCTCATCACAATTGGACCCAATAGGTGGCGCTGCGATCGTGTTTAAGGAAATTTTACTTTTCACCCGGGCGAAGCTGGGCGGGACAGCTAGTCTCTAATATAGGTAAAATTGTAGTTAAATATTCACTCCCACTCAAGAAAATCAACACATTATTGATAATTAATTTTCTGTATTAATTACGCCTATATAAGAAAGATCCACTTAATTAATTGCTAATTAAGAAGATGGCAAATATAGTAATGAATAAGAAAATATTCTATCAAAAAGTACTGTGTGCACCATATAGAGAAAGCGTGGACATATCAATTGTTTTGATATAGTACAGTACATATCCTCACTATTCATTCAAATTCAAATCTCATTAACTCCCACTGCACCTTTTTCTTTGTAGACTTTGTATTCTACTCAACCTGCTCGCCACTACGACTAAGTTTTGTTGCATGAAAGAACCAATGCTGAGGGCTACTTGTATTTGATTGTTTTTCTCGTTTGAACATCTAATATCACCAAAGTATTGTACGTATCAACGTATAGAGCGACCCAGTTTTTTAAGCTTATTACGACCAGTGCCAATCTAATGGTTCCCGCAGCTCAACCGCGAGTAATGAGCTTGTTTGTCTCGGTTAACATTTCCCAGCACGTTCTGCGCGCCTGGTACACACGGGTTTTGTGTCGCAGCGTCTCGCCTTCTAAATAAGGATAATTTTACTTCTGGCATTAAGTTGGCAACTTTATTTATTTACATTGCGCTTATTGCTGTGGTAAGACACGTGACTATTATTACGTAACGTTATATTTACCCTTTTTTCAGGATAAACATTCGGCATGTATTTCGTTTCATTGAGTCATGACTTAGTTGACGAAGTATGACATTCATACGATGAATGCTCACCTGCTACAATGTGCCTTTATTTATTATATGCCCTATGATTAATTGGTAATCGTCCCACCACGGCTTCCCACCACGGCTAGCCGCTGTGTAAAGAATGCCATTCAAAGTTAAGAAAGTTACAATACACACACAATCAAACATACAGACATCATACAATACATTATTGTATGAATATTATATATTTCTATGAATATTGTATAAAACAAATAATAAAAAAATAATGCTTGTTATTCGAATTCGAATATCTTCTCTTCTTCGGATCTTTTGTCTCGAAAAAAGTACCGATTCCGTAAGATCATAGTTGTTGCCTTTTAAGTGCGAGTAACATTTGGAGGCGCAACTAGCCTAATAAAATTTAATTCAGCTACAGACATGACGTGAAATAGCGAAGACAAAAGTATCAGAGCTCGTGTTCCCTCGTGTAGCGCAGGACATATTGATATCCGTCGCTGGAATTCGCAATTGCACAAACGGGACGCGCTAGAATGACAATTGTTCAAGACACAACAGTTCAAACACAATGAACTTCGTGAAATTCACCTATTTCACATAGTGCTTGAATATTTCTCTACAAATGTGGAGTAGTGTGCTTGGAATAACTTAACTAATTGCTACGGTTCTGCACTAAAGCCTAACTTTGGAGTTACAATGAAGACTAATTTTAATTTTTTGAGGGCCGTCTAGTCTATTGTAGAGACCTTGGTTATAGAAATATGTTTACCTTAGTATTGGATGTCTTATGTATATACTAGTATTTATATATTATCTATCAATTTAAGTATGTATATCGTTTGTCTGGTTATCATATCTTTGCTTCATTTGGGACTATTTCAATGTGCGTGGATTTGTAAGGTATTTATTATTATTAATTACATATATACACACGCCGAGTCCTTCAAAAGGGAGGCAGAGAGAGTAGGGCGCCAGTTGTCTCGAGACATATATTTTCGAATTCATTTTCAAAAGTATGCAGATTCCTCATGATGATACCTTCGCCGTAAAGCTCTTTCATCAATATCTATGTTTAAGTTAAGTCAGTAAAAACTCATTGGCACACCTCTGGGGCTTGAACTTGTAATCTGACGACTATTATAACCTCTCGGCCACCACGGCTTCTAAGTAGATACTACTATTGCCATTGCAATGTATCTTGTAATACTGAGTTTCTGTGTTATGTTAGCGCTAGCTATAACAAAAGACAAATGGCTGTGTAAATAAGACGAACGTTCAGTCTGATTAAAATGGCGGTTACACATTTCCATGGCAGCGTATTTCGAATTCTTGTTGCTGTAGATGAAGTAAAATATTACATTTGGCTGTTGTACTCCACTTTGGGTGAAGTGTGCTCATATCCTGTCACATAAATACATTGACAATTGGCTGTCGCTATAATGAATTGAAAAGATTTTTAAAGTAGGTTCACAAGAATTTTTGTTTAGGACATCCAATACGTAAGTAAGTTGGGTTAGACCCAATTGATCGTAACTATTAAAAATATTAAACGACACGTCACTTAATTATTTTTATACTTGTGCCTCCCCACAAGCTGCTCGCATGGGTAGGCAGAGCTGTAAACTATACCTAAATGTCGCCCAAGACATATTTATGGTACTGAGGTGACAAAAGGCGAATCATTTGCCAGTTGAGCCTCTAGCACAGAATTATAGATAAGTTTTTGAATAACTGCTCAATTGTATGTAGATTTCCTCTTGATATTCTATTTCCTAGGGCTTATTACGTTTATATCACCCACGGAGTAAGCAGAAAGAGTAGAGTGCCTTAAACATATTAATATTATTACCTAAACAATAATTGACACACTACCTATACACCTCTGCCTACGCTTGGGGTCCCTTGCGTGAGGATATATTATAATAATTATTATTATAAACATGAACATGAACATTGAACTGAACATTCTAAATACCTACAATAATGTTTGCTATGGGTTATTGGGATTTATAAGAGTCCCTTAAAACTCTCTACACTTTTTCTGTTCTGTTCGAACAAATGTACTACAATTTTATT